>VXAU01002754.1:441076-535023 GCA_013399695.1 Formicarius rufipectus
AAAAGGCAGAAATATAGCTAAAGCAAGGGAATGAAAGGAAATAACAATTTCTAAACTCTCAGAGGACTAATAGAAAAGCTAGAAAGCATATATGTTTTCTTGGTCCTGCAGCATTAGCAAATTGTGAGATTGAAGGACAATGAATTTTGAAAGAACTGTGTACTTTTTAATCTCTTTCCAAGTGTGTGTGTGTGCACATACATAAAATCCACAGTGAATTTTATAGACCAGCCAAAAGGCACATGAGTGAAACAGCACGTGATGCAGCCGTCGAAAGAACCCGTCACCCAGCCTAGGAAAAAAATTATGACTGTGGCTCTAACTGTTTTTTATCAGTTCCATCTCTATTGACTGACATGTATTTTCTTCCTTCCCTGACCCAGAACACCAGGACTCTGAAACTACTGAAATGTTTGCACAATCTTGAAGCATTTATTTAAAAGTTGCTTTTCCCTGAAGGGTAGGTACTACAGCCAGATTCAAAGTCAGATCAAAAAAAACAAACAAATACTATCTTTACAAGCCCTTCATATCGGTATGTACCAAAGGACCTATCAGCTTCCTTTTCCTTTTGGCATGCTGACAACAGCCCAGTGCCTCAGGCAGAGAGCTGGAGTACGTGTTTACAACCCTTTCAAATTCACAGGCCAAACAGGAAAAGAAGGAAAATGTCAAAAATTACAAATAAAACAGTTGATCTTCAAAAGCAACGAGGCCTGCAAATGAATAATTTTTAGGCATGCTGTATCAGATTTCTTAAATATTTGTCACAGCTGTGAGTTGCATAGTGCAGTGTTTGTTAACCTTAGAACTTGTCTTAAGTGCTCTCATGAATAAATTTATTTATACTGAAAAATCCAAGTGTCTTAATAACTAAAACGTTTTTTAGAGGAGCTTTTCCTCCTCTTTTTTTTTCTTTCTTTTTTTTTTTTTTAATGCTGCTGCAGAGAATCCTTCCCCATGTGCTCAGCATATTGCAGCTTTGCTTCAGCAGAGAGGAGTCATAATAGAGATAACAAGCAGAGGAGGGAAAAAATAAAAGGAGTGGGAAAACAAGAGGCGGGAAAATGACAGGACTAGCTTGTCTTGGGTTTTTGACATGGACTCCCTGTTATGTGATACCCTTTGAGTTTCAGGTACATCATGGTCTTGGATGTTTTGCCTTTCTAAATATTTCTGGTCTTTGTGGAGATCTTGTCTGAAGAACTGAGACACAGAAGGGTTTGCGGTGAGAATGGTCTTGCATGTGTTTAGAGACATCATAGTTGGAGGTATCTGGTCCTGGTTAGTTTAGACTACCCCTATAGCCAGTGGGGAGAGACTGAAACTCCATAGGAGGTGATCCTTCTTACCCTAAGTCCTGAAGTTGCTCTGAGGGATGTGTTTTCGTTTGCTTGCTATTGTAGGATCCCAAATTACTAGTTTATGTTAGGCACCTCTGTTTTGGATAACTGGAGTCGCTGTAGATGAATCCCATTTTCCCCACTTTCTTGGGGAAAGCAATGGAAAGCAGACACATCTGAGTGCAAGTGCTTGGTCAGGTACTGAATGTCTGAAGGCAGCATGTGTGAAAGTGGTTTGGGTTTATCCCAGACTCCCTGAAAACTGATGGCAGAGATGAGTCTGCAATTTGGCAATTTGCTCTGGGCAAAAGAAAGGACTGATATTTTCTGCTCAGCCTGGGCAGGCAGTTATAATTTGAACAAGCCACTTTTTAGCTCCATGCTTAGTCATTTCGAAGGGAGAAAGGAAGTGTTCCATCTTACACAGCCTATCAGATATGGTTTGGTAAACCAGCATAGCTTGTTTGTCCAAAAAACTGCAGGAAGAGGCTGAAAACAGAGTACAACTGGTACCTGTCAGAATATCTTGTCCAGGGAGAGGCCAGAGTTGCCATTACTGGGAGTCTTCAGGAATGAAATAAGAATTCCCCGCCTCCTCCCTCTCTGTTTGAAAACGAAACATGTACTAAAATAACTTCTCATGTATACATTGTGGATCTATAGATCTGGGTGTACCTCACAGATGACAGTTTCAGGTCCAGGAAAAGGATGCAATTCCAAAGAGGAGTCACCATCAGTCATCTGCTGCTGTGGTGCTGCCACTCTGGTCTAGCCCAGCTGCCAGTGTATCTGTGCTAGCCAGCATGGTATTGATTAAGAAATCCCTACTGTGATGCACAGAGTAAAAAGAGATGTATTTTAAACCACTATTTTGGCAGTACTTGCAAACTTTTTTGTTTTGTTTTGTTGAGAAAAGCAATCCAATGTGAATAATCTTTTCCTGTAAATGCGTAGAAAACCTTTAATCAAATACAAATTAGTTCTAGGCATGAGAAATAAATGTTTGATGAAAACGTATCTTAGTCATGGCACATAAATAGCTCTTCGCAGTCAATATATAATCTTGCATCATTATGAAAGGAAGTGATCATTAAAAATATAATTTGGAGGGCAATATTTTACCCCCTAGATGTCAGAAGACCCCCCCTTTCTGCACACAGTTCTGGACAGGGTTAATCCCCAAATGACTTGCACCATTGTAAATCAGGAGTAACAAACCCTAACTTCAAGCAAAGGCTGTTGGTGTAAAACACAGGAGGATCTAATCCTGTTGCCTGAGAAAAAAATGAAAATGTCTTAGGAAAATACAACTGCATTGGCACTGCAGAGAGAAAAAATAGAGCAAAATACTTTAAACTTCTAAAGTAATATTTCTTTTCTGCTTCACCTGCACTTTTAGTCCTCTAAATCAGTAAGCTGTTGTAAAGGCAAATTATATGTTACAATCTCCTGATGAATTGTGTACCGAGATTTTACATTAGTAACCATGAGCATTTACACTTTCCTAAGATTAAAGGCAGTTTTCCAAAGCTGTGTCTGTTTATTAATTAGTGTCTGATGAAGACAGATTGCAGACAGAAATAGTGGTTAGAAAATGGAGCTAACCTTTAAGACTAAATTAATCTCAGGTTTAATGGGTTTTAGTATGATTTACAGGTTTTGTACATTTTCTGGTAAATTTCCAGTAGAAATTAAAGTGGGTACAACTACAAAAAAGAAGGCTGAGTAAACATGGTGAGAGCAGATCCTTAAGAACAGCAGATCCACTGTAATCTGCCAAAATGGCCTTGTAAATCTTTGCAAGTGCAAAGTGAGGCCAGGAGTTTTGAAGGAGCAGACCTTCAGTCCAGCACCACCGAGAGGGTCTGTTGCACCCCTGGAGTGGTGCAGCTGGTACCAGTGTAGACCAAGCTCTCTCACAGCTTGTTTCCAAGAAGACAGGAATAAGACCAAGGTGAAATATACATACAGTCTTAGGGGTATTCTCAAGGATATCTTCATAAGGGGAACTTTCTTCCTAACAATCCTTTTTTGGGGTGGTGCTGCCTTGCTCCTTGGAGATGTACCTGGAGCAATTTGGGTAGGTTGTGTGGGGCTGGGAGAAAGTGAAAGCTGAGTTAACATCCATGCGACCCTGCTGACATGTCTTAAACAGAGGCTATGAATTTTTTTCAGAGCTCTCCCAAAATCAGCAGATGTTTTATTTTCTGGCATTTAATTTTTATGTTGTGCTGTCAGGCATCATGTGATGTTAAAAGAAATGACAGCAAAGCATGCGGGAGAGTTGGCTTTGGGGGAAAACCTGTTCTTGTATAAGTAGTTAACGTGTTTCCATAAATCTGCAAATCTGCTTCACTGTGCTTTGAACATAATCTGGGCCTAGTAAATGCAGTCAATTATATATCCATTTTAATTGTAAACCAAGTTTCAGAATGCTTGTATTGTTACGTAAGTGCTTATAATTCTCTTATTTCTATCATATTTCCTTGGCACCTCATTTGAGTTTACATGTATCTGAGGTCATAAGTGGAAGGAAGGTTCTGCTTTTGGTTAACTTTAGAGCATAGATTGGCTATCGTGAGTTTAATGAAAACGTCATTTTAGTGGCTTGCGAAAAAAAATAAAAATCAGTGACTGTTCCCTTCTGTCAGTGTAGGAGTGTTGTGTCACAAGATGTCATGGAGCAATTGTCATCACAGACAAGCATCCCTGTTGCCCTCAGCCAATGGGATTTCATGGGTCTGTGCAATGCTGGTCTTGATTGCACTCCTTGAGGGTCCCACCCAGCAGAGATGAGCAGGTGGAATTTGCTTGGAGATGAAAGGGAAAAAAAAAAGTGAAAGTGCAATAAGGAGTGAGATTAAAACGTGTGCCATCTGTGGGGTACCTAGATTCATGATCCCTCTTACCATTAGGATTTTGACACTCTTCTACTTCTAGCAGCATCAGTTATTTTTTATTTCCAGTGGGGTCAGTCTAAGATCTATATCTGAGGAATGGGTAAAATCCCAAATATTCCCACAGGTGATGGTTGGAAGCGTGATTTTCAGTCCGTGCTTTCCCAGCCTCTGGCACCTCTGGTGATTGTGAAGACAGCACAAACTGCAAATAAGAGCTCCAAACTGCACTCTATTTCCAGCTCTGGAAACACACTAAAAGGCAAATAGCTCTCTGGTCTTTTCCTTCACCTTGATTGATTTGATGTTGCTGCCAGAGGAGAGGGGAAAAAAAAAAAAAGGTACTTTTTCAAAAAATTCATTAAAATAAAATCTCTTTTAAATAATTTTAGAATTATGAGATAACAGACAGCAAGACAAAGATCACAGCTGAAGACTTTTATAGCATCAGAATTGTTAGTCATTGTCTTTGAGCTTTGTATAAATAAATGATTGATGCCTCAAAACAAGACCCTTGAAGGTGTTTTTATAAGGCCACAAACGTGTCAAGCAGACTTATTAGATGTGAAGGGAATGATTATTTGTACAAAGTGAAATGAACATGTGCAATAATATTGTAAAATGTTTATTAGTCTAGAGTGTGCTGAATTTTCCTAAAATATATCAGGTTCTCAGTTTGCATTTAATGTAGTGTTAGGTATGACGCTATATCCTTCCTCAGCTATTTTCAGTTAGCGTTATGCTTTTTGCAGAGTAAATCATGGATTTGTGTCCTTTATAACAAGGGTATTATCAAACATGAGCCAATGCTACCTGTCTAGAATCCAGTGTGAAAGAAAACATGCCCTGGTTCCTCATTCAGAGGGTGGTGTTTGGTTGGATTGTATCTATTGAACAACTCTTTACAGAACAAGTGGGATGCAAAGCTCTGGAAGTGCTTGAGCATCTTTCCTCTTTGGTGGCTGACGATGCAGCCAGGCACCAAGGTATGAGCTCTCTTGCTGGTAACTGTTCACATATGGCATTTCCAGTCCAATGATGAGATTCTACCCAATGATGGTTTTGTGGCAAGCAGAGCTTGATTTGTTACTGTAGGGTAAAAGCAGCAATGCAATGACTTCATTCAACTGGTTCTCCACTAATCTACAGTCCAGTCCCCCTTTTTCCATGTCTGCAGGGATGATGGGCCACTTGCGCGTTTTGTAGAGGTGTGGAATTAACCTCTGAGGACATGTCTTAAATATTCAGTGATACTCGGGAACACTGTGTGCCACATCTGTGCTACAAGTCTAGTGAGGGCATTGAACCTGTGGCCTTAGTGGTCTGTTGCACCACTCCTAGGATGGATGAATTTTGCCGGGTTTTATTCTCTTCCTCTTTAGCCAGGATACTGCTCCTGCAGTTGTTTTTTTCAATGTGTCAGTGCTCTTTACCCTGGCTCTTTTAGGTGTTTAATGGCACATGTGGTTGGGGGGATGGCAAGTTAAGTCATATGGATACATTTTGTCTTCTCTTCAGACATATACCTGGACTTCAACTGGTCAGAACCTTTCAGGCCTTCTTCAGGAAGGACATTTATGGAGTCTTTGCTATTAGACTGCCTGAAGTAGAGCTTTCCACATTAATGGCACAAAGCCTAATCCAGTTTTGGGTTTTCCTATGGAACCCTTCTGCAGATCAGAACTGTTCTAGTGGGATTAGCTTTCAAGATTATTGATGGCTGCACTACTTTCCTCCCCCCTTATTGTTCCCTGTTCAGGGATAGAATTCAGAGGTGCTATTGGTTGCAGAAACCTTTACATAAAAGTCTAGCATAAGTGTGTTTTTCTTTTTTTTTTGTTTTTGTTTTTTTGTTTTTTTTTTTTTTTAGGCACACGGTTTTGAAATGACATATCTTGAAAATTCCGTGGAGAACTCCATGGAAGGCATCCACTTTGAGCTCATATACTTACACAAAATTTAATCCATTTCAGATAATTGTCACCTGTTACTCTTTGGCTCTCCCAGTTCAAAGAACTGGTTGGATTTTAACAAAGAAATTAGGGGATCACACCTAGGGAATAAAGCTTGCTGTGAAATGTTTTCTGTGAAAGCCAGAACCAGGTGAAAATCACTTAGTTTCAGGTTTCATTACAAATTTGAAAACCATATCTCAGGTTCACTGAAAGGTTGGTTAAGGGTCATGCTGCAGGGCCTGGTTTGGAATGAATGTGGCTGATTTATGTCGTTTGCAGCAGAACTTGGTTTCATTCATTACTTTGACCCAGGTTCAGGGGTCTGCTCTTCTAAGCTCTCCTTGTGTGTTGAAGTCAATGGGAATTCCCTCTGCAGAGGCCTTGGAGGAGCTATCTCCATGAGAAACTCAAGTTTTTGATTGCTTTAAATGCAGGCTTTATTTCAACCCCTCACCACCTCCTCTGGTGGAAGTCAACCTGATTCCATGTTCGCCAGATGAACTGCTCTGTTACTCCCAGGTGTGGATTCAGCCTGACTTGCAGAACACAGGAGTCAAATAATCTAACCAGAAGTTTGCACAAATCCATCTGTGCTGAAATCACTGACTCCCATGCAATGCTGCTACAGGGTCCCATTGTCATTTTGCAGGCAGGCAGACCCACAGGTTAAAAGCTAGACCAGTGTGCAGTTGGTTGAATATCTTTGACTAATGAGCACCTGGTTCCCCTTAAAATTAAGAGTATCCATGAGACTCACAGGCAAGGTCTTGCAGACCTGGCTGCTCATACAGAAGGATCAGTCACTTTGCCTCCACTCCCCAGGATTGCTGATCTTTCCCAATCGTGCCTCCAGTGTGTTCTTCATATCCATGTTCTGAAAAGGCAAGTAAAGAGTGATAAGAAGACTGAGTATCATCTTGACACCCCAGAAGCAGCCACTGGAACCTCATACCAACTGGAACCTTTTTGTCTTGCTCTTTTCTGGTTATTAATCACTTGCAGATGCTTCCACAGCAACATTCCTGTGGGAGACTATCAACATCAGTATGGATTCCTTGCCTCAGTGTTACCACAGCAAAAAAAAAGTTGCCCTGAAGTTCTGATTAATCCCTCAAAAGCAAGAGCATTTACTCATGTAGCAAACCTGGAAAGCTGGGTTAGCAATATGCCTTTGAGAAGCTGCAGCAATGCTGAGCATTCATCTTGAAACCAGAGATTGTGCTTGCTGAACTTGGTGCCTGAGCTGGGATTTGTAAACATTAAACTGGAAATTAAGGTGGAAAGCTGATTGGCTTGCCCAGCCAACAAAGCAAAACTGAATTGCTTCATTTGATTTCTGCTTTTACCTCCCTGGGAAAATCTTTGCTTCCCAAACCAGTGCTGTGGCTGAGACATGAACCAGCCAGAACCTTCTCAGCATTGGCTCGATATCTCTGTGATCTCTTGGCTGGCAGGTATGCTCCAAAGATCAGATTATGACTGGTGTTAGTTGGCTGAGATCTGTGGGAAACTCAAACAGATAAGAAAGTTTAGGGGATGGACTTATCCTGCAGGGTTCAAGTGAACTCTGTGACTTGCAGTGAATGGTCCACACCACAGGGTTCAGCAGAACCTTGGCTCCTGGGGGCTACCTTGGAGATAACTGTGCATATGTGTTTTGGCCACAGGCAAGCGTGAGACAATTCAGCCTAGCTTAAACCTCCTTCTGGGTGGGTTAAATTAATCCAAATTACCTCATGTTTGCTGCGGGCTGGGAACACACACAGGCAGTTGCTGTGGTGTTCACATAATGTCAGGTCGGCTGTGCTGGGTAGTGCCAAAGGCGTCTCTGACATGCTACTCTGCCTCTGATGGTGGTCAACAGAGTACTCCAAAGAAAGTCTACAGCAACAGGGCAAACATCTGGTGATGTTTTTCCAGTATCATTCTTTAACCTTCAGCATTTTAAGGCTCATCTGACAGAGGTGGTGTTTTGTATTTAAGGAAGATTTTTTTCTCTGAGAAATTTGACTGATCACTTTTTCAACCCACATACATTTCACAGCATCACATGCAAGGAATTCCTTAGCTTCACCAAGTGCTGTGGTAAGAGCTGTTTGCTTTCATTTCTTCTCAGTCTTCTCTTTGCTCTTTTTCCGCTGTTTCTCAGGGCATGTGCTGGAGAGAAGAGTAAACAACTTATCCCTACTCACTGTGACCAGGATTCCACTGATCTCTTCTACATCCCACCTCAGTCATATTTTCTAATCTGAAAATTTCTCTCTTGGGATCATGCCCCATGCAGCAGTCATTCAGGACCCTGGATTGTTCTTGTCATGTTGTTGTCTAAATGTGGATGCATGTAAAAACCATTGAATCAGGGCTTTTTATTCAGGTCTCTTTTCACTCATAATTTGATGAAAAAATCACAGGAAAAAATAAAGCAGTAGACATCTAAGACCACCAGAATCTGCTTGGTCTCATGGTGATGACCACCCAATCTCTTCCTTTCCCCATGAGTCAGAACACTATCTATAATGCTCCTTACTACTAATTCCCTCTGTTCCCCATGCATCCGAACCCTAGGAATGAAGGATAGGGTGACAAAATGTGGTAGTAAGTTCTTTACTCTATGTTATTTGAGGAAATGGGATTGTTTGTTCTTTTAGAAAAAGTGGTTGGATTTTGCCTTTTATCAGATATTATTCCCATTCATTTGCTTAAAATGCTTGGAGTATTTGGCACTTAAATATTCCAGGGTGGGGTAGAGAAGATGTTCAGAATGTATGCAGGACACACTGAGCAGTAACCCAACACCAAACCTCTGTGTGGCCTTTCTGTTTTACAGGCTACGGACAAGTACATTACTGTTTTAACAGTCGACTTCCTGTGAAAGGGAAAGCTGGGTTTTTATTGATCTTACGCTGTTTCAAATCCACCTACTCTCAGCTGCATGGTGTTCACTTGGAAAGCATCTGATGGGATGTTCCTGGAAAAACCTCAGTCCGTGGAAAAATACAATGCTTCTTTGTTTGTCGTCTTCTTGCTGAGGCCAGTCAGCCCTATTGAATGAACCTCAGATGTTTTGATTTGTTCTTTGGTGAAAGTTTATATGACTTAAGCTATCTTTTTAGCCTTCCTGCCTTCCCCTTTAGGTTTCTTCTAAAGAACAAAGCCATTTGAATTAAATTGCTCTGTATTGGGATTTCAAACATTAATGAATGTTGTTTCAAAGTGTTATCTCATTTGGGGCCTGAAATGACGAAGGGCCACCATTCTTGTGCCAGTAGAAGAGTCTCTGTGGCTTTGGGATTGTTTGCTATTTCTTTAAACAGATCGGCACTTTGAAAGGGTCATTTGTTTCCATACATTTCTTATTATAAAAACAAAAATAATGAACAGCTAGAGGGCCAACATAAAGCAGCTGTATTATACATGAGGGGAGATGCAATGTGTAGTCTAGCTATTAAAATAATAGACTGAGGATTATTAAAAATGAACCTTTACTACTACTATTTTTGAGACATATGGGTATTGTAACTGTTTATTTTATGTAGGTAAGAAGCCAAATTCTTTGCAGTGGAGCACCTCCTCTTCCCTGGAATCACAGAGATGAAGATGGCCTTCTGACATGGTGTATTAAATAACATGTCCCCAGATAACAACCTTGGACTGAGTCTTTTGGGCTTCCTCTGAAATAACAGTGCAAGGGCTGCGTGTAAAAGCAGATGTTTGCAGTTCAGTGGCAACTAATATTATGTTAAAAAAGAAATTTTAAATTTTTTTTCTTTGTTAATAGAAGAAGCTGTTGAGTAGCATTCATGGTAATGGGTGACTATGGTCAAGTCAGATTCTTTATTGATAATAATCCCTAGTCCCTGTGTCATTGAGAATAGTTTCTATAGGTACAAATGAGTCAGTATAAAGGAAGCTGGTATAATACATCAGGGCTGGATGGGAGATTACTTCATTTAACTTCCACCTTTCTTTCTTTGAGGTCCTATTAAGCTAAATAATGGCAGTCTATAAAATGAAGGAGCAATTGAAGTGTGCCTGCAAACCAATTATATCATTCTGGACATGGGCTCCAGGACTCTTTGTATATGTACACGTATGTCTGTCTTGTCTCGCTTGGCTAGGACTCTGACTCTCTTGAAATGGCTGTCTTATGGGCGGCAGTTTATTGTGAGAATCTTTAGGTTTCAGGATTGTTGCTTTTATTCTTTCCCCTCTCCTTAACTGCTGGTTACATTTTGCATCACAAAAGGTTTTCTGAAAGGCTATGCTCTGAGTATGGAGTTTAGAACCTGAACTTGCATTTTCGTCCCCCAGCAAAATCCTGTTAACTCCCTCTAAGAAGACGGGGGTGGGGGGAAGGGGAGGGGAAAAAAGAAAAATTTTCAAAAGATATTTTAATGAACATATGTAAAGTGAGTCATATTGATTGCCTCTATGGGATGGTCATGGGTGAAAGGAATATCTGGAGTCATGCCTGGGAAGGTAAGCATGAAAAGATATTTCATGCCTAAGCCAAATACTGATTTCTTGCATGAGAGAGGGCAGGTTGGTGGGACCCACCATATCAAGTCCTGACCCATTTAGTCCTTTCTTTGACTGAGACTGATAGTAGAGGTACTGTTCAAAAATCCATAGCAGATTATTTTGTACTGAGACAGAAGAGAAATAAATTTTATGCTTATATACACTAAATTCTGCTTTATAGAAGGCTAAAAGGTTTATATCTTTCAATTTGTGCCTTGCTACACCGTGGGAGGGTTAAAATTTCCATCAGAATATCACCCTTTCTCATATCCAGAAAGACTCTTGGGTCAGGTGATGTGATGGGAGAGGAAGTCCCATGGGTCAGTGGAGTAAGGAGTCAAGAAATAAAACACCTTTCAGATTTGCACACTCATCAACTGCCCTTCTTTTAAGATGTGATGGAAAAGAGTACACATGAAGTCAACATTACTTTTCCATGTTCTGTATAATGCCTCTCTTGGTCTGGGTGAGAAGTTTAGGATAAGTTTGAGATGAAGGAAGTTGTGGAAGAGCAGATCCTCACCTAAAAACTTAAAAACTCTTTTATCAGGTTGGTATGTCATTCTGAATGGTTTAGATGAAATAAATCTATCTTTGGCCCTTCATGAAACATGGCATAATCACAGAGTTATACCTTAGTAAACCATTTCTAGTCATCTAAATGCAAACAATGTAGAGAATTAATTAAGCGAGACCACTGGGGCTTTGCAAATTATTAGAAGTTTAATGGAGTAAGACCAAACTGGAAAAAAGCTATTCAAATAGGTGCACTGTGACACCCATGATCAAATGTGATCATACATGATCAAACAAAAAAATCAAATGAGGCTCCATAGCATGGAGTTGGGCTCCTTGCTTGCTTTACACTAGCATAAATGACAGTCTCACACAAAATCCTAGGATTATGTGTGTATGTTGCTTATTATGAAATCTCCACATAGAAGTGTTTGCTAAGGATTACGAGGTGATTAATGGGTGTTTAAAAAGTATTGTAAGCTGTTATGGAAGCCAAGAAGTTGTGTAGAATCATAGCTTAGAGCTGCCTTTACTAAGGGTGTTGTAATGGTCTGTGCCACATGGTGCTCACAGTAACCACCAATTTCTACACATATTACTAATCTCTTAGCTCCTTTTAAAAAACTTCTAAGTATAACTTTTGCAGGAAGTAAGATAGACATGTCTGTGTATCTGTCTGTTTTATAATGGGAATGTTGCTGTAGCTGTGATGGTATAAAAATGTATTGGAGCTAAAACCACCCTGTTGTATTTTATAGTGTTATATTATGGGAGTAGTGAGATGGAGTGGGAACTTCCATTTAAACCTTTGTTTCAGTTAATTTAAAACTTGAGTTCAAAATGGTCTTTAGAGGCCAAATTTCTCTCTAATATATCTATAAATATTTATTTTAACATCTGATTCCATGTCCAGACACTCCTTTGGATACATGGAGGGTTTAGATCAGTTATTGGTGGTCTTGTCATTTGGGAAAAGTCCAATGGCAAAGGTAACTTCAGGATGCTGAACATCCACTTTTTCAAAGTGATTGCTGTTAGGGTCCATAGGCACTGTCAGTCTGCTGGACTAGGATGCACAAATCTCTCTTCCTTTCTCACATTTTGTTCCCCATTACAGGATATTTTTCCCTTTCTGTATGTAAAGATGCACTTTATAGGCTCTACCTTCCAATTTCTTTAATTAATACCAAAGCATTTTGTACTCATCAGGTGATCAGAACTTGAAAAAGCTGTAAGAGAATAGAGGATTCCCAGTACCAGCGAGGAAAAAAGTAGCAAATGTATTTTCTTCTTCTTTTCTCTAACTACAGAGCTTGGTCTTTAGTAGTCACAGCTTTCAGTGAAGTGTTCACATGTAAGAAAGCACATGCTAAAACTTACTGAGGAACTTATGTCCATGGAAGAGTTGCCAGAAATCTCCCCAGTAAGAGCCTTGCTTTTATTGTTGACAGCTTTCCTAAACTTACTCTTTTTAGGCTGAAGTGTTCCGTGCTGATTAAAATTGTTCCCCAAGAAAATCATACCCAAGTGGTACAATCATTTTGAGGGAGAAGGAAAAGTACTGCTCCAAGAGACATTATTGTTCCCAAGGGAGCAATCCAAACTGTTTCATGTTTGTGAGAAGGTGGGAAGGATTTTGCTGTGTCTGCAAGAGACTGTGGATTTGGCCAGGGAAAAGAAAAAAAGAAACCAAAGTTTACATGAGCTCAGTAGAAATTTGATAAAATGGGAAGACTTTTTGCCCCCTCTGCCTCCATTTATGAAAATCAGTCCCCAAAGGGGAGTATGAACATCTTTCCTGCCCAATGTCCAACCTGTTCTATGGTTGCTCTGCTTTTGGGCTTAGGGACTGAGTTCAGAGGGTCTCCCCTGGATTCTGGTACCCTCACACCAGGCTGAGATGGAAGTGAAAAACAAGGCAGTCAGCCTTTTGGAGGAAGGGGAGAGAAGCACAGGCAAAGGGACAAAGGGTGATCTGTTTGTATGGTCCTTTTCCTGAGCATCTGCAGCCAAGCTCCTCAGAGAAACAGATTAGAGAGCTTTTGGTTCCTGCAGAAGCCAGGATTAATTGATTGGTTTTGTAATTTTTTTTTTACTGTCTGAACTTACTGGGAACTTGCAGTGACAGTAAAGTACTCTGGTACAGTTTAGCAGGTGATGAAGGAATTGCAATATTTCCATGTTTACACCTGGCTGGTTTTCTTCAAAACGTTCTGCAAACCATTGTTCTCAGCAATTCATGTGTGCTAGGACATCTTCAGTCTCATCTTCCCCATGGTCCTGTACCCACCTTGTTTTCTTCCCTGATGCCATATGGCCTTGTTCCTAGGTCACCTGGTTCCTCTGTACCCCCCTTGACATATAACCAAGCTGAAGTGTTATCTCCATGTAGTGGCATTTTATGATTTTCTGAAAGACAAGCCAAGTGTGTGAAAAGCAGACTTGTGGTCCCTCTTGGATGTAGAGTCTGGGAAGCATGTTGTAAAGGAGGCTTGGGCCAAGCTGTATTTCTAGAAGATTATAGAATCACAGAGTCATTACGGTTGGAGAAGACCTCCAAGATCATCTAGTAGAACCTTTGATTGAATACCATCATTCCAACTAAACCATATTGTGAAGTGCCATGTCTACTCCTTTTTTTAAACACTTCCAGGGATGGTCACTCCACCACTTCCCGGACAGCCTGTTCCAAGGCTTGACCACTCTTTCCATGAAGAAATTTTTCTTAGCATTCAACCTGAAAGTCCCAAGGTGCAACTTGAGACCAATTCCTATTGTCCTATTACTTGTTATCTGAGAGAAGAGGCCAAACCTCACCTCTCGACAACCTCTTTTCAGGCAGCCGTAGAGAGGGGCAAAGCCTTCCCTTAGCCTTCTTTTTTGCAGACTAAAGAACTCTAGTACCCTAAGCTGTTTCTCATAGCACTTATGTTCCAGAACCCTGTATCTAGCAAACACCATCCATCTTTATCAGTGACCAAAGCAGGAATTGTGTGGAAAAAACAGGTAGAGGATGGTGCATTTAAAGACTCCTGCATAACATAGAAGGACAAAAGTTATATAGCCATTCTCAATTCCAGCATTTCCTGACTTCAGATCACTTGACCTATGCAGGTTTAATGTTCTCTCTATGTAAATTATTTTTGAATGCAATAGGTGCTTATATTCTTGATTGATGCATAAGTCATAAAAATTTCCATGGTGGTGCCTGTATTTATAGATGGAGATAACTGTTGCTATGGTTATGTGGTGTCCTGAAAATCCTTGGGTTTTTTTCCTATTTAGGTTTCAAATAGACCTTGGTAAAATAAAGGAAATATCTTTAAAAAACCCTTAATTTAAGATTTTTATTTGCTGTGAAACTTTTTGGGTTTTAAAATGAAAGCAAGAAACATTAGCATTTCATAGTAGAAATACAAAAATTTTACATTACAGGGCAAGTCGACTTTGGCATTTTTCCTTTCAGTCAGTTTGTTTTTCTAATATAAAACTAATATGACATAATGTATAATCTAATTTGGAAATTACAATTTACTTGGAAGGATTATGCTGCCAGCCAATACCAACAAAGAAAGAAATTATTCAAGAATGTTTCTTTCCTTCTTAACGTGGTCGATAATTTATTTTTCCTTCAGAAGATTACTTTTTTTCTTTATGACATTTCCGGCTGGTGTGATTTGCATTAGGATTAAATAATATGTTCCATGCTTAACTTATGCACTGAAGAAAGTGATTTTTTCCTCAAATTAAAAAAAAAAAAAANAAAAAAAAAAAAGGTGCAAATTACTGTCTTGTTATGGACTTCACTCTGCTTATTTCACAGCAAAGAGTGTTGATCATTTTCAGATGGCTTGGCAGTAATTACTTTATTTGTTCTGACAGTATTTACATGAAGGGGCAATTTGAAATGAGTAGATCTGTGTCTTTTATGAATAAAGGCCACCAAAATGGCTTAGAACAGGAAAAGTTGAAAAATGGGTAATCCAACCGTGGTAATTCTGACTAACACTGAATTATCATGTTGACTCTTATTAACCACAAAAGTTAAAGCATTCATCCAATGTGTTGTGTTGCAGGGCTGTGGATTTGCTCAGGAGCTTCCCATCCATGCTCACATGCTGGGAGTGTATTAGCAGAAGTAAATGTTCCCATCTCTCCTGTGGGTGCTTCCGAGGGAGCAGGAAGAGAGTGGGTTTGTTAGCCTTGAGCATGTAAAGGAGCATTAGGAAAAAGGGAGGTGCCCAGTCACTGGAACAAGTTTGTGTCTGGCACAGCACCCAGAAGTGCAGCCTTTAGGTTAAGAGGAGAAAATTAGACACAATGGACCCATTTTATGAAGAATTTATAGTCCTGAGCAAAGTGTGCCATGGACTAAATAAGAGTTCTCTTTAAAAAAAAAGACAAATGTATCCATTTCTGATTTATCCAATTCAACTACAAGTGAGATCCAACTGTAACATTATTAGGACTAATTTAAAGGGAAGTCTGCTACTGGATTTGGATTATATTGGAGTTGGATTTGGAAAATCTGGGCTCAGTTATGGCTCTGCCACAGACTTTTAATTTCAGCCTCTGGCAAGTCACTTATCCTTGGCATTCCTCAGTTTCCCATTTGTAAAAGTAGAGTCATGTCATTTTCTCCCATTCTTTCCCTCTTGCCTGTTTAGTCTTGAGTGTCTTTAGGGAGCAGTTTCTTACAGTGTGATTCTTGTTTTTTACAAGTGTCCTGCACAATGAGACCTTAGCCTCAGATGGGATCTCTGCTCTAATACAGATAATATTATTGTTGACAGCTGGTGTTGTATCTGTGTAATGTAGTAGCATAAAGCAATAAAGCTTCCTCCCCTCCTAGTATTTAAAACTTAGAGAACAGTTTTGTTGACTTTTCTTGTTTATTCTTTAATAAAGTTAGCTCAAAGCTGTTTTCTGTAAGGCCTATCAAGCACTTATGGTAGTAAACCAGGACTTTGAATGAACTCAGGGTACTGCCATCCTGCTGTAAAGATCTGCCTTGTGTTGTAGATCCTTATCTTGAAACCTTGAAGATATGCTGATATCATAGCAGGTCATCTACAGACTTGGTAATTGGGATCACCATTTTAAAAAGCTTGTTTAAGTTTTAATTTTTTTTTTCTCCCTGCTGTAAGTAATTCTGTTCTGCTGAAGTTGAAAATTAAAATGTGTCAATTTTTAGTTTGTTTTCCTTATGCTGGCACTCAGTCTGTCTGTTTATCCTCATTTCCACAGACCTGTTGGATTTGGTGGAAAAACTGACACTGAGCTGAAGGTCTTAAAAAACCCTAACTGCTTACCAGATTCATGAAAATTTGAAGCAGCATGAAGGAAAGACACTCTGTTAGCCTCCCCTGCAAGATCTTCAGCTTGACCTCAGTCTGAGTATTAGACATCAGAGAATCTAAACCACAAACCTCTCAGGACAATGCCACAATTTCATGGAACTTCCTAACATGGCAGGGTGTGCTATAAGTGCAGCAAGACCTGGTGTATCTTCCAAATACAAAACGGTTTTTACCGTGCTCAAGGTTCTTCCTCCTGCTGTTTTTAACCCAGTCCAGGTGTTTCTGCTCCTGCACCTCTGTTTTAGGTGTTCAGGTAGCACCAAGACTTGGCTGCACCAGGCACTATTGAATACCCACACCCTCCCCAAAGGATCAGGTGTGTAAATAGGTGCAGGAACTACAAACCATCTTGGAATAACTTGAATTCCAGCCAGAATAAGCACAGAAACAAACTTTTGTTTGGATATAAATATCATTGACCTTCTGCTATGGTTGCTGGTGTCAAGTTAGTGCTGAAGTCTGAGGGCAGTCATCAATTTATACGGCAGCAGCGGGTGGTGAAGTTCAGGAACAGACTGTAAAGATCTGTGTGTTGTCGCTGCTGTTTCCAGCCTTAAGTGCCAGACTGGAAGACAGAAAACGACATGGAGATAAGGCAAGTCACCTCACTTTTATTGATTGAGTGGATTTGAGGATTGTCCACTCCATGGCTTCATCTAAAAGTCAGACTGAGAGATTCAGGAAGGCTTAGCAAAGCTGTGCAACGTATTTGGAAAATGAGTATGGAAGCACTGAAACAACCCTCAAGTACATCCCACCATAAAAGATATGGATCAGATTTCTTGTGTGGCATTTGAGGACTATAAACATGTTGCCATGATTTGCTTTGTTTCCTGAAGGTTTACAAAAAAAAGTGGCTCTTTTTAGGGGATTGCCATATTGAGATTGACAATTTGATGTAAACCATGGCCCAGCATCGAATGTTCTGTTTAATGCAATTCTGTGTTTGTCAGCTGTAACCAATTACACTTTTCATTGTGTGCAGTGACACCGACATGGCTCCTTTTTACCAAGTTATTGCTAATACTGTTTTATACGCCTTCGATGGCTGAGCCCTGTTGGAAGCTGAGTCATAAGCATAACCTGCTGCTCCTTTCCCTGTGTGCTGGCAAAGTGTGAGATACCCAGATCAGCTTTGAGTTCAGCATACTAGGAGGTCTGGTGTGTGGCTCGGGGAATAGTGTCTTGAGGAAAGCATTGGGATCTGGAGCTGAGTAGCAATGGGATAATTGTAGCTAAAAACTGCATCTGAGCTAAAAAAAACATGTTTCTGGAGCATGGTGTTGGCCTCCTGTATACTAAGGCTGCTAATCCTGGTTTGTGACTGCAGTAGGAAACTGAACTGGAAACAAGTCAAAGATTTAATATCATCTGTTTCTCTCTCCAATCCATACACAAAAAGGCCATGAAAACCTTAATCCTTATGGTCCCCAGTGTGGTCCTGCATGGTTTCACAGTGAAATCTAGGACCTCAAAGGACTGTGGAGAGACTTGGATGTGTACGGCTGTTGAGAGAGTTTCCTGGCAGAGTCCTCCTATAGGATGTCTTCCCAGCTAGGGTTATTTTCTTGCTGTCTTTTTCCTCCCAAAAGGAACTCCTATTATAGGAAAAGTTCAATAGGTGGTGTGGGTAATTTTGTATGGCTTGTTGTTTGTGAAAGTGTTGGTCAGGTAAATGGTGGCTTGCTCTGTGCATGTCCACATCTGCCAGAGAAGTAGGGTATGGGGCAGATCTGCGTCTTCAACACATTAGCTCCCGTGGCCCTTTGTTTGGAGTTGTGCAGCTTCTCTGGAGGTGTTGGGAGGATCTCCAGGTGTGAGGGCAGCTGGGACCTGGGCATGCCTCCACAAAGCATTTCAGGACTTTGATGTAGAGGTGGCCACCCTGAGTGTTCATCTAATCAAGGATCTTGTTTCCGACTGTGTTTGCAAGTGGGTATGAACGGAAGAGGAAAGCTGCAGGGCAAGCATGTAGGATATTTCCAAATGCTCTCCATCCTCCAGGGCAAGAACCTCCTGAACAAGAGATGGCTTAAGCTTTTTTAACAACCCTCAGTTGTTTGTTTTGTTTTGTTTTTTCTTTTTTTAATTGAACTCGTGCCGTTCTCCATTGAACCTGTATTATCTGTTAATTTTACATCACAGAATATTCCAAGTTGGAAGGGACTCACAATGATCATTGAGTCCAACTCTTAAGTGAATGGCTCATATAGGGATTGAACCCCTGACTTTGGTGGTATTAACACCATGCTCTAACCAATTGAGCTAATCACATTGTGTGACAGAATCCGACAGCTTAACTCCAGGTTGCATTTGAACCACCCAACCTATTCCCTTGTTTGATTTGAACCTTTGAAATTTTTATCTTCCTGCTTTAAGAACCCCAATTCTGGCATTGGAAAAGATCATGAAAAACTGCTACTTGCCCAACCCAGAATTTTGTATGAAGAAATTGTATTTCCTCTTCTGCATCTTTTTTTCCAGTCAGAGGCCTGCTTAGTCATTCCTTGTATCAAATCCATTGGCTGTTTAGCTCTTCCCTCCTTGGGCAAAACAGGTAGCAGGACCCCAGATTGAGTCCCTGGGGCCAGAGGTTTCGCATGAAGCAGCAAACTACCTCACTCAGACAAATGAAAATGTCTCGGGCTTCTCCCCTCAGTTTTCTTTTTCCAGTGTCAGCCAGCAGCCACGGTAGACACTCAATTACATTGCAGCTTGGATTACTCTGCTTTTAGGAGGTCTTTTGTGCAGTTCCCCATTTGTTCATAGTCTGCTTGCAAGTTTTACGAGGCAGTGAGTTTGGAGGATAGGATCCAGAGATGTTGCAAGTGAAAAGGGGATAAAATTTGGAAAATGTTATTGATTTTTGACCTTCCAATCTACTCTGACACTGAGTGTGGATTTCCCAAAAGAGGCTGAATGGGTGTCTTCACCTGACATTGCTGCAGAGATCCTGAGACTATGGGGCAAATCTACTCAAGTCTACCCAAGGAATCCTCGGAAGAGTTGAGAAGAAACCAAGTTACCCTCACACTGCAGCCAGGACTTTGCTTGTCCTTAGAATAAATGAAAGTACTTCACTCATTCATATTGTAAATAAACCATTAAATCCAAGCTTGGAGGGAGGAAGCAAAACAGCACTTTACAAAAGTGGTGTTGTTTCCTCTGAGATTGTCTATCAGCTGGCTTCAAACCCAGGATTTAGCTGCAGCTTGTTTAAAAACACTGTCAGCCCTGCTGTGGTGCCATAAACTTTCAGAAAATTGGAAAGACCCCCTCATAGTATGAGTGAGATGTTTGTATCTGCTGAGTTTACAGCAAATCCGTGAGAAGACTGGATGAATGACTCAACAATTGTTTTTCATTTTAATCACTTTCCCAGCCAAAAGTTATTTTCTAGCAAAGTAAATAGCAGGAGGAAAAAATTGTACTTAAAATTTTCATTTTTTCCCCCATGAGGTTTTGGTTTTAAAAAGCTGTAAAAACATCCTTTGCTTCCTTTGCTTTTGGCAACCAAATCCTTAAAATGGCTGGTTCTAGAAACATGACATAACATTTTGACCAGTAAGGCATAAGATGACAAAAATATTAAAATGAAGAACAATTTTCTTTTTATTCAGGAAAAAGAAAAAAAAAAACAACACACATATCCATTTTCCATTTTATCCATACTTCTCACCCTGAAAGATTCCTCAGCTGAAACCCAGACCCATGTGGCTGTGGCACAGAGGTTTCTCCGTCCCCGTTGCAGACTGTGCTCTTGAAGCCATGCATTGCTGACTGTGAAGCCATTAATGCCAAAAAATCAGGGCAGGCTCTACACCCCAACAAATGAATCAGTTGCTTCAACCATCCTGTTTCTGCGGACAGCAAAGAGCCCTGCATTGTGTCAGAGCCTGGTAGGAGCATGGTCATCTCCCCCATCACAGCCAGCTCAGCACTGCAGGCTCTTGGGCTCCCCAGCCTGGTGATGTGTCTCCTCATGGCCCTTTCTCTTTTGCTGGCACAACATCAGGGTGTGAAAGGCAGTTGTACCTGCTTGTGAGACTTAGCTCTGATACCTCTGCTTGCTGGATGCTTCCCGGTGATGAGAGTGCTCCCTCCGAGCTTGGATGGCTGGGCTGATATGATCGTATTTACCTAACAGACTGGTCCTTCTGACCCTATTCCAACAATTTAATCACTAAGCTACCCTTAACGCAGTTTTGGCCCAGCATCACACAGCTTAAATCCCGTCTGAATCCTTCTGCCAGTTAGTGTGACCCCTCTGAAGATCCAGAAGCAGCCTGTGAGAAACCTTAAGGTGCAAGGAAATCTGTAGAGTTCGGGCTGTATCAACCCAGGCCTTTTGTTCTGAGCCAAACAGACAGGAATGTGAAAAAAGAAAATGACTGATTGCACCTACAATTCCTCAGTGATTTATAAGAGGAAATGGGATAGCTCCAGCTGTGCTTTCAGAGCAGCT
Source organism: Formicarius rufipectus (assembly GCA_013399695.1). Taxonomy (NCBI): domain Eukaryota; kingdom Metazoa; phylum Chordata; class Aves; order Passeriformes; family Formicariidae; genus Formicarius; species Formicarius rufipectus. Next base: position 462,134 of record VXAU01002754.1, read on the forward strand.
TCACCCCATTCCTGCTTGGGCTCAGGAGAGCACTGGGCTCGGGGAGCAAAGGGGTGACATTGTTCTCTGAGCCATTTCCAGCACGTCTGGGGCCCCGTGATGGGATGCTCATCCCATCCTGGGTTGGGATGCTCATACCAGGCTCAGTTTCTACTTAATACAACTAAAAGTGTCCAGTACTGACTATTAGAAATTTGAGATTATGTCCTGGAAAAATCCACTGTAAGTGACTGGGCATGGCCATAATGCAAAGACTTAGGTGACTGGGTTGGCTGGGACACTCCTGCCATCAGCACCTTGTCCTCACTATCCCAGTGGGCTCAGAGTTGTCTTTCATGTTCATTCTCAAAGCAGCTTTTAAAAGCCCTGTTTGTTGTGTAAAACACTCCTCTTATCCTCCTTGGGCAAATGCAGTTTGGGTTTGAATTCTGCCTTAGCTATTCAGAGCCTCTACTGCATGTGAGTGAATGTTGGGCATTCACATTCAGGGTGTGTGACTCATGAAGTAATGTGACACCTCATCCTCACTCTCTGCTCCTAAACTTTGTGCAGCAAGAGGCAGGGAGTGTGTGTGTGTGTAATATGCTCTTATGAGTATAAACAGTAGATGTACAGGGGAGTATCCATTACATTTTTGCTGTATTTTGGTGGTCTATTTGGTTTGATAAGCATTGATTTTTCTTTTTCCTTGTTTTCTGTTCCATCTTCTAGTAGTGGTTAAATTATTGCAACAGTATTTCCTTGATGTCTGTTGTCACCCACAGTGCACATGTAAGCAAAATAGCACTAATCAGAGGAATAACCAGAGAATAGTGTATGCCAGGCAATTGAGGAGAAACTTCACTTGTTAGTCAGAGGAGTCAGTTCTGTGCCTGTAAAGGTGGACCGTTGTTAGAGACTGTCTGAAAATAACACATGTTAATAAAGCACAGAAATACATAGCAAAGTATATGGGTCTGCAGCACCTGGATCTATAGAGTGCATAAAACAATCTTTGTTAGCCTCTTAAAACAAACTCCTTATTTGAGGGAAACTCTACTTTGTTTTTACTGAGTCAGATAAATGTGTTTCTTGTTCAAACACATGGTAGAAATGATTCTTAGGAATCTTTTTTCCTCTTTTTTAACTAAAAATAAGCTGTGACGCTCAAATCATCTGCCCCCAATTTACTTCTGTGTGACCCTAAGACCCTGATCTGTCAGATCTGTCCACATCTGTGCCCACCACCGAAGAATGTGGCAGATTCAACACAACATATGGCTGAAGCAGTGCATATGATATTCATGGGAAATGGAAGAAGCATCACCATTTCCTTCGTACCAAACACCTCCTTGAGCTATTTGTACCCTGCGCTCACAGGGATTCCAGGGTTTCGCTCTGCCATGAATTACTCTCAGCAGCAATTGAAGTTTCAGTGCAACTGTTTGCAGATGCCTTTCTAGGGATTTCTTTAAGACAGACTAGTTGCTGAATTTTCCTAGTAAATAAATGAGCTTAGAAACAAGGCATGTTTTCAAGCCGTGACACCATACCGAGGATGTGGCAAGACCCTTCTGGTTAGGGAATTAATTTTGCATGCTATGAGGTTTAACTTATTTCCCTTTAAATCCTCACTTTTTCTTCTTTGCTTCTTTGGCTGAGGGGTGGGGAAATCCTAGAGACTTAGGCTTTTGAAAAATTGTAGTTCAAGCCAGGATTGAAAAGTAACTTAGTGTTGTGTGTTTCAAGCTTGGGGTTACCTGACCCTCAACACCAGCTGTGATTTTCAGAGTTTTGGCATCACAAAAATGTCAACAGACTTTGAAATTTGTAGGGGGCTGCTCTGCTCCCCAGAGTTGCTGTCTTTAGGGTATCTGAGCACAGTCTAATCTGTTTGGGGTGAGCTCTGTGGCAGGTCAGTGCATCATCCTGCCTTCCCACCCACTGCTGAGCCCAGGTGGAGGGTCTGAGCCCATCTCAGATACAAGCCAGATCACAGCTTCAGCCTCTGTAAAAAGAGCTGAGGGCAAATAATTTTGGCTCATGCTTCTCTGCTTTGAAGGACACACGCATTGCTGTTCATTGTCATTCCATTGACACATGGTAGTCTGTTAAAATGCAGGAATTCGACTGTGTTTTTGAACTAGGAGTGCAAGTAAGTTCTTTGCCAGTTTCTCGAGAAGAGCTGTCATGGTGTAGAGTAACTGTATCCACACTAAGGGCTGTCACAAGTAGAAGGGTATTGGTTAAAAAAATCCTTTATCTGCAATGGAAATAGGTTTATGCTACGAGAGTCATGTAGCCTAAACTGTACAAAGAAGGGGTCAAAAGTCTGCAACTCTGTAATCCCAGGACAGAGAATTGTTTTGCACTTTGCTTAGGTAAGTTTGGTGTGATTCATGCTTCTCATTTATTCTCCCAGTGGGAAAAAAGCCTTGAATAGTTACAACAAATGCCTTAAAATAGAAAAGCATGACTTAACAATTTATTTTTTCAGCCTGTTTTTTTCTTTTTTTTTTTGTTTTTTTTTTTTTTTTTTTTTTTTTTACTAAATTAAGAGAACGGTAGTGCTGCCAGGAGAAGTGGAATGAAACTGTCAAACTATTTTTCAGTTCTGCAGGCAGCCTCTTACCCAAGAAGAATGAAAATTGCTGCCTAGTTGTTGATAAAACAAATGCTTTTGTGGATTTTTGGGTGGGAGAGAGTCTGAATGTTACTGCTTTGGTCTCTTTTGGAAAGGAAGGAGCTTATGGGGACACTTGTGTCTTGTGAGACACATGGATGTACTCAGTGTTGGAATGTTCAGACTGATGGTGTTTGACAGAAAAAAGTAGACTCAGCCTGTGGGGTGGATGATTTGCACAGTTTAAATCTGGATGTAGGTCTGGCTCTGAATGTTTTGTATGGCTGATACCAACCCCAAGCAGAGAAATCTGGGTATCCCTTCCTGAGCAGGGCATCTCCACACAGGAGTGAGGGCTGAGATATAATTCCACGCAGTTCCCAAGGCTTGTCCCCTTCCAGGAGGCCTTTGGGCAAATGTTTTAAGGAAGGCTCAGATGCACCTCCCTGTTTCTCTTTTCCTCAGATGAGATGGGCCTCCGGGTACCAGCTTATAGTGGCCCAGCCCTTGCTGCTTTGTTTGTACACTGGTCTCTGGGCAGAGGTAATGAGACTGATCTGAAGCCAGCTCCGAGGCAATCACAAGTCTTTCCTTTGTCTTCACTGGGGTTTGGATCAGGCCCAAAGCTCATAAGCAGTTTTCCACCAAGAGTTCCCAGCACTTATGTCAGTCACTGGCAACAAGGGAAGGGATAAATCCAGCATTGGCTGCTTTAGATGCCAGGCACATTCTGTGTGTGTGTGTGTGTCACAGGGGTGTATATATACTCACAGAGTCCGTCTGGGCTCCTGCTAAATTGCATGACAGCTTGCAAAGGGCAGGCAGCTACCAGTTTGCTTCCAGGAGCAACCTCTATAGATTTCAGTCTGAAAAAAGCTGGGAAGTTCTGTACAGTGCCCAGGAAAACTTTTTTTTGGGAGCAGCTGCCTGGGCGCAGGGCAGGAGCTAGGATGGCCACCCGGTTGGGCTGGCACACAACTGTGAGGATTTCATCAGCATCCCGGAAGGTAAGCATGGGAGAGAGAAGCTTCTGCTCCCACGGGGTTCCCTGTGCTCCCCCAAACCTATTTGTTTTCTCTACAGGGCATTAAAGCTGCTTTTGACCTCAGGGCACATGGTCCGTGGGGGGCACCCACGCTCACCCACGTCTGTGGGAGTCTCTTGACAGACTCTGGTAGCCTTTGGACACCATCCCAGGTGTATTTTAGGACTGAGTGTTCATTTAATATGAACCTTAGCCAGCCCCAACTGTGTGGAGGAGGAAGAGCCACGGGGGGAGATGAGGAGGGAGAGGAGGAGGTGTTTTTCTTAAGAAAAAGACAAGCAGAAATAGACACCCCTTGTCATTATTTTTGGCAGGGAAGGGGAGTTTTGGGAGGACTGGAGGTCAGAGGAGCTAGATCTTCGCCTGGGTCTTTAATTGTTTATTTGGCAACCCAATTGTTTTAATCTCCTCCTTTCAGGGGGGAGAGGGGAGCCCTCCTGCCCCATTCCTGTGCTGGAAGCAGGGCAGGAGCCCTTCTGTCACCTGCAGAGCCATTTTCGGAGCAAGGTGCGGGCAGCTGGGATTTCCTGATGCAAAATGCAGCAGGAAAGCTGGGCTCTCCAGGCCAAGGAATTAATGACACTGTTAGGGGGGAATTTGGGTTTCCACATCACTAAGAAAAGGAACTGGATACCCGAGGCAATAGACCAAAGTCAAGCTATAAAGTAATTATATTTCTCCCTGCGTTTCATGTGTTTGTTTAATTTTAGTGTTTAAAGGGAAAGGTTTCCTGAAAGCACTGTGCCAGCAACTCTAAAAAATAATTGTGTGTCTTTCTTTAACATATATTCTGGCAGGAATGTCCTACCTATATTTTTTGGCTGAGGCTTTTGCTTTATCATTAGTCTTTAGAGTATGGTTTTAAATTTGACTTGAGATTAGTAAGATGGCAAAAAAACCCCTTTCTAGGTTGTCACCTCTGTCTCTCATTCTTCACCTATAGGACTCTGGGGCAGTTAGGTATCCTGTGCTGTGTTAATTCCAGTTTCTCCATGTAGCAACCAAGAGGAGTTTGCACAACCTGTCTGGCTGGGTTGAAGTGTGAAAAACTGCAGATCTTTAAAACAAGACTTGTGAAGACGCCAGGCTGATGCTTTGCTCTCCACTCTGAAACCATTTCTGGGTTGAGCCAGTGCTGCACCTGTAGCTGGCTCAGGATGCTGTGGAATGGTCCTTCCTGCAGACCCTCCCTGAGCCTGAAATGCAGTGCTGGGTGTGAAGAGGGGATGCCCCTGATCCCAAATAGGAGTCTCTGCAGCAGAAGCCACCTCCAGCACCTCCACTGCCAAAGGGGAGAGAAGGGAGCATGGAGAGGTGCTGGTGCTTGCTGTCATCATCGCTGGGCACCTTACAGGTTCATAGGAGTTAATCTGGAAACTGGCCCTGTAGCACTGCCCAGTTCCCTGATTATGCTGTTCGCTAGTGCAGAAAAACCATTCAGTGCCCTTGCTCTGTGCCTTGATACAAACCCACCACGTGCCTCAAAAGGAGGGCAAGGTTTTCTCTGAGATTTTTATATTTTTCGGAGTTCCTTTCTGCAAATTATTTTTTGCTTTCAATTATCTGTGAGAGGTTGTGGTGCCAGGAGAGCAGCCACACTGCAGGACTTCATCTTGTCGTAGTGACACCTTTGTAAGGGCACTTTGCAGTGACACACCTTTCTGCCTTGACCTGCTGGAGCAGACCTGTATGTGGTTCATGTGCCATTTCTGGGAGTTCTTTACTTTTCTGTTGGTTATTTTATAAATCGTGTCCCCCTCCCTTCTGGCAGAGCTTCTCTCCACTGCCTCTTTGTAGGTTTGTGACAACCACAGCCTGGTGCTGGGCTCAGACATCAGGTGAACCACCCCAAATTGCAATTTGGCACTTGTGAAAGAAGCCCCAGCCACCATGGCAGAAGGAAGGAAATGTGTGCCATGAGAGCAGCCAGGGGAGGGGGCAGGTCATCTCTCACCCTGTCATAATGAGAAGAATGTAATTCACATAGCTTGCAAGGTGAGCAATTCCTGCTCTCATATACAAAACCATGCATGAATCCCAACACATGGAAATACACTGTCATGTTCTACATGTTAACACACCCTTCGGTGAACTGGGTAGCACAGGAAAGAGGAGAGGCCATTAAATGGGGAAAATGAAAGGAGTATCATAGAAAGTTCTCATACATTCATGCAAGAATCACTGTGTGGGGATTTGGGTTTATTTTTAGACTAGAGATTTCTTTTATAAGGAGCAACAACTGTCAACAACAGGAGGCATAAAATGAAATGGAATCATTGCCAAAGTATGTGGCAGAGTGGAATGGCATCAAGGATGGCACTGCTGTTTTCATACACTCACTGTTAGCGTATGCAAGCTGAAAATGTGAGTGACTTTGCAGAGCCCTGAGCAGAGAGAGGTCCAGCTCATGTCTTATTTACAGTATCCTAATTCTTTGTACCTCAGGAAGGAGTGAGCGTTTTTATTTCGTGGTCAATTCAGTATGAGTGGAAAGGATCATTCCAGCATCTCAAAAGCTCTTAGAGCTTCATGGTTAATTTGGGGCATTTGAGGATATAAGGAAGCCACTTAATTCATGCAATTGAAATGATTTGATAAGACTTAAAGCCAATCACTTCTCACAGCTAAACCCACACATCAGCAGCTATGAGGACCTCTGTACAGCTGGAAAATGTGTAAAAGTCCCCCTCAAGAATGAGATGTGATCATCTAGAACAGGGAACAGAGATACTACGTAATGCAAAACTGGCTGTCACACCTGCTTTTCCATAGAATGCAGATTGTCTTGAAGGGTTATTGTGATAATTGGGGTAGGCTGAACCAGAGTGTATTGCTAAAGATATGTCTTCATATTTCTGGAGTAGTTGCAGATACCTTTGTTGATCAGAAACAAAAATTACCTTGCAAGATTTCCAGAGTCTTTGACATAGGCACCCATTGCAATTAACCTGATGCCACCAAAAGAAACTAGAGATGCAATTGTCCTATTAAATGTTTTTGTTACTGAATATGGACTTTACTAAATATTGTTACTGAATATATGCTTCTTACTATAGGAAAATGGGAATCTTGCTACTACTCTCTATCCCCTGTTTCTGATACTGTGGGTTTTTTTTGGGTGGTGTTTTGTTTTTTATTTGGTTAGGTTTGTGTTTTTTTAACAAAATCAGAATTTTCAACATTTTTCAAATATCATTTCCAGAAAATTCAAATGGGAAACTGTTTGAGCTGCCTGCCTGGTCTTTGTGGGTTTGTGGCAAACCATGTCAGTATCTTTGAGCTATGGCTGTGGAAGACAGTGAGTAGAGAGATAAGGCAAAGGAGAGAAGATCAGCCATTCACACTGATATATTAACATCATTACAAATGATGGAGGAAGTTGTGAGGTTCAGATTCATGCACTCTTGTGCCCAAAATTCTCTTGGGCACAACTAGGTCTGCAGGATGATTGGGGTATATTGCTTTGCAAATTACTGGAAACTTCATGCAGAAATTTCTTGGACGTTAGAGCTCATCCATAGCATGTTTGAGTATTCAGCAACGTGCTAGTTTTTCCCACAAAGCTATTTAGTCCATTTTGTTGGAAAGTCCATGGGATAGTTTTTCTGTGGTTATCCTAAAGAAATTGGCTTCATTGTCATCCCTGGTTTGATAAGGTTAGAGAAAAGCAGTTTTCTGAAGATGTTGATGGGATGCAATAACATTTTAATGCCTGTCATATTTTAAGATGTGCAGTTCCCTTAAATTGTGTTTTCATTTATGACTAAGGCAAATAAACACAAAGCAGGTGTTCTGTGCAGTAACAAGCCTGTCTCCTTGGAAAAATTTTGGTAGTAGGATTGTATATGATAAAACACATGGACTTTCCATGATAAGAAAGTGTAGAATTAGGAACACAACCAGCTGCAGTGATCTTTTAGCAGCATTGTGACAGTAAAATTACAGTATTTCCTCTTATTGATACAACGTACCCCAAGAGAATAATCCCCTTTGTCAATAAATCCTTTCTTCTTTTTTCTTCTCTGTCCCCTTGGTCAATTATCACTACTTGGAATTTGAGATAATTCTTGATCTCTTGTCTAGACAGTGGGGTTTAATTTTCTGGAGTTTTCCGGCCCTTCTGCATGCTGCAGTCACAAGCTTTGTTGTGCTCATAGGGGAAGTGCATTGAGTTTGCAGCTGAATTCTCTGAGGCTCTATCTGTGCTGAGTGATAGATCCTGCAGAGGATATGGGGGTTCTGTCAAATGTGTCCCAAAACCAGAGCAGCCAAGGTGGGATCATTTCAGGGAAGGCAGTGGCTGTTTTTCCCTCACAGACAGAGGAACCTTTGTGTGACCCTTGGTGATGACACATGTGAGGTGTGATTCCCAAGAGCTAAGGGTTGGTCATCCAAGATCCAGACTGTGACACAGAGCTTAGCTGTGGGCAGCCTTTCTAGAGAGTGGGAAAACTGCCCTGAAGGAGAGGTCCATATAGCCTGGACTCAGTTGCCAGCTGTAGTCCTCCAGCAATTGCTCATGATGCAATTTCTGCTTGAACCTCAGTGTTTACTACCTGCAGATAGAGCTGTCTTCTCTAAATGTGTCCTATCATGTCCTGAACACATTTTCACACCCAGCCTCTACTGCATGCTTAAGAATGGGTACTGCCAGTTTATGAAGTGTTGGTAAGGCCCATGATTTTAGCAGGAGTTTCTCCAGCTGGGATTTCTTTTCTGAAAGCCTCAGTCCCTCAGGTGTGTGCAATCCAATGGGCGTATATGGATTTAAGTAACAAAAACCAGGATTTCTACTGTTCAAGGTTGCAAGGAATGGTAATTCTTAAGAGCTAAAAACTTCCTAGATATCATATGGTTAAAATCACATGAATATTTATGTCATAGCCATGATTTTGTGGGGAACTGATTTCCAGCCACAGGGTCTCTGGCTAATGGCCACATGAGAGTTTTGAGAGCAGACTTTGATTTACTGCTGCAGTTCACTACACCTCATGCATGCCATCAGCATACTCAAAATTATGGTGTCTCCTAATCTGACTATCTCTTACCTCTTATTACCTCTTCCTGCTATGTCTTTTTATCCTGTCAACAGTTTCACTGGGTGTTTGGTGTAGCAGTGAAATACTTGGCTGTTTAGTGTCCTCATCTGTTTGTTGGAGAGCTTGGGGTGCTCCAGAAATGATTCCAGATACAAACTGTTATGCATGAGAAATTAAAGCTGAAATTCAGAAGCCTCGAAACATGAGAATTAAGGCTGTATCTGTGTCCTTCACTGACTTCTTTGAGCATATATTTTATCTATTCTTTGTTTATTTATCACTGCTGGACTGTCCTGGCTCATCCCAATTCACTGATGTCATACAAAGTGTCCCCCTGGGATCAATCTATCCCCTTAGATTCTTGCCCCTGGCTTCTCCCTGGTCCTTATCCCATTTCTCCTGCTTTGCAGTTCTGTTACTTTCCTTTTTGGTTAATTTAGGCAGTGAGGGACTCAGAGGGAGCCCAGGGGATGAGATAACAGGGATGGCTTTCTGGCTCTCTCTTCTGGTGCCCAGAGCCACAGCAATGTCCAGCAGCCAAGAAGGGAATTATAACAAGGAAGGTTCTGAGCAATCCCCAGAAGAAGCAAGCCCTAGAAGCCCCAAAATGGACTGAGATCAAGGCAGACAGAATCTGTAGAGGTTTTTCTCCCAAAGGCTAATAAATCTTCAGTGGGATATATTCAAAGCCTTTTTATTTTGCCAAATTTGGATGCAAAAGGCACATCCCTGTTCCCGGGGTGACACCAAATTTCCAGTCTCCTTTCCAGAAGATGGAGGCATGAGAGAGACTCAAAAAAAAAAAAAAAATTGTTAGAAATTTTATATCGACTAAGCACTTTTCTCTAATCTTGTGTTGGAAAACTGCCAGGCCTCCCCCTCTCCCACCCTCCTTGTAATTTCCTAGAAAATTCTGCTGGAGGCAGACACCTAGCAAAGGAGACTTTCAGCCCCAAAAGTTTTAATGGGGTGAATATAACTGGTAACAGGGGCTTCTGATTGCACATGTTTAGGGCATCTCTACTGAGTGCTAACACCCTTCTGGCATCCCAGCACTGTGCCGTGCCATGTCTTCAACCAGCTTGAACTCAGAACCTCATGCTAGAAAATTCATTACTTGTCACTTTACCCAGGGTAAATGGGAGATGTGAAAGCACTTTGCAATGTCCAAGGCATGAGCACAAATGGGAAGATCATGGCAAGTGGTCCCTGCTTGTGCTTCAAGTGCACCAGTGTGCACCTCCTCCTTGCAAATGCCATACAACGTTTTTCACTCTCTGCTGGAGGAAAAAGCTGCCCTAAGAAAAGCAGAATGAGGGCTGATGTTTTGAAAGGTGTCCAAGAGTAACAAAACTCAACTCTCCAGGGCTGAGTTTCGCCTCTTGTGTTTCTCAACCAGGGTGGTTGAATGTGTTACAGACCTATCAGAAATTTTGCTACAAATGCACAAATATTAATCTACAACCATTTCCTTTGCTTTCTTAAACATGAATGAGGATTTTTGTCTCTTTCTCCCTCCATAAATTGTTCATGGTCAGAGGGGGCATGTTCCGTGTCAAAGTCTTGACCGCCAGGATCAAACAAAAAACCCTTGTGAACTCAGAAGTGGAGACAAATAAATGACTATTACTTTTTTTTTTTCCCCTTTTGCCTGGAGTTAAACCTTTTCTCTGTCAACAATATTGACTTTGTTCACTTGGAAGGAAACAGAGGGAGAGAGAGAGGGAGATTTCTCTAGATGCTGCACAGAAAAAAAACATTTTGGAAGGAGGAATGAAAAAAGACAGAGGTTACAGGAAATGGTAGACATTTTTTGTTGAATTAAACCATTAGGAGTGACCCAAAAACCAACGGGAAAGAAAGGAAACAACTGGATACATTTAGGTCACAAGAACCAGCCAAACGGGGAGCTGAAACCAATTATCATAAATGAATGTTTCTCTTTTATTCATGACCACCGTGTATGCTCCCATGATGCTCTTTGTCTTATTATAAAAACAGATGAAACTATTTCGTTTTGTTCTTATACTTATTAGCTAATGCAACTTTTGGGCAATTTATCAAACACTAACACATGTTGTGATTAATAAGCTCAGAGAATTAATCACAGCTAAAGCCCCTTAAAAAACAGAGGATGTTGGGTCCTTCTTAAATATATGTTTGTGCAGGATTATGTAACTTAAGCAGTGACATCTAGTTTTGATGCATATTCATGCATTTTACACGCCGAAAGATCCTTGAAACCATATGTTCGGGCAAGCTATAATTACAGTAACTTCCATTTCTATGGGACTTTACCCTGCAGCATGGGCAGAGCAAGCCCTATTTTCCCTAGACATGGGTGCTGAGGCATGGAGTTGGTGCACAGAGCCCACTCCCCACCAGCAGTGCGAGAGGAGATCAGCATTTGGGGTTTAGACTGTCACTGCCGGGATTCAGAGGGGAGATGTCACAGTTGATGTGGACTGAATGAAAAAAAACCTGTTTGCTCCTTTTTAAACTCTTTCCCAGGATTTTTCCTTGCTCCCTTGAATCCAGGTAGCATTGTGAGAGGAGGAAAATGCCATTAAACGTGGCTATAGCAGCTCACTGCATCTTCCTCCCTCCCACTAACCCAGCACAGCCTCTAATGAGCCATAACTAGCTCTTAAGTGCCCCTAACCACTTCACTGAGGTTAGAATAAATTTCTAAATGGGGAAGAGGAAAGGCAGAAGCAGCCAGCACATCCTGCATCCTCACTGAGGTGCAGAGAAGCCAGTTCTGTGCTATAAGATGCAGGTCTGGGGCTGAAGGAGCCTCTGTGTGGACAGCTGGGTGAAGAACTGGAGCTTTGCTTTAGCGTGGTCTTGATAGGGAGACAACCATGGTTTGACATAGTGGGGGATAGGGGAAATATTTTCCATTGGAGCAGTTTGATGTGGAAATTTGGATGCCCTTTGCCATGGGCAGATCCCTGTGTCCACAGTGGAGAGGGATGAGGGGAAGTGGTCTCTGTTCTAAAATCCAAAGCACAATAATGCAGCTCACTGAGGCTCCCTGTTAGAGCCTGCTCTGCTCAGCAAACTACTTGGTGTGTCAACATCCAGTTGACTTCAGGAGGAAGAAAGTATGTGTTAAAGTGCTTTTATTGACCAGGGAGGGACTTAAGCATGTGTTTTAATGCTTTCTAGAACTAAGACATAAGTGCTTGATACTCAAAGCCCAGCAAAATAGTGGGGCTGGTCTTCAGTCAAGCATAAATTCTAGAGTGTGCTGCAGGAGTAGCTGAGTTAAATTCTATAGTATGTGTCAGACTAGATTTTCATAATGATCCTAAAATATCTATATCTTTCCATAGACTTCAACAAGATTTACATCTTAGTTTTCAAAAAGAAAAAAAAAGGAAAAGGGAAAGCAAAGTTCTTATCTTCTCTGCTCAAAGCATCTGAATGAACTGTTTTTTCCTTGTAAATAGCTGGGAAATGGAACTTATGCAAGTTTGTGCAGCTAATTTGTCAACTGTTCAACAAAATAAGTGAAAGGATGCTGCCAGGACTGCATGTGTAGAAATACTTTGGCACTGAAAAAGAAAGAAACGTCCCTAGACAACACCTGCTGGCATTTGCCCCAGGGACAAGATCCTTTTCTCTGCCGCTTGCATGTCAGCGAATTAAATTTTTTTTTTCTCCCAACTTAATCCCAGTGAAGTGTACTTCTTTTTTCTGTAATACATGCATGCCACCAAAATGTTTTTGGTGTGTGTTTAACAACATGTTGGCCCTCTGGGGCTGCGTTTCTTCTCGGGAAGATAGACGACCTTCTTTCACTTCGAGTTTCCACCCGAGATCGCCAGCGAAAGATTAAAAAGCAGGCTTTTCGTTGTCGTCTTTCGGCAACCCTGATGTGGTTGCTGAGGCATTGCTTAGAAACACAAACATTACAGAACATATGGAAGTCTACTGTCGAGTGGAACAGAGTCCTAAAGCAACATGTTAAGTCGGAAAAATTTATGTTCCTGCTAAAGCGGCAGTGTGGTAATCGGTTTCAATGGAAGTCAAAGGAATGCATCAGAGATGAAAATGGCTCACTCCCTTGGATGCAAGTGCAGGAATTCAGACCCATGGCCTGGGGTGATTGCGTGAAGAGGAAGTTGCTTTTGTCAGTCAGAGCAAATCAGGCTTGTGGAAACTGTACTTCTCTGCGTGCATGTGCATCTGTCTGCATAGAAGCAGCTTTATTTCATAGACTCATATAGTTGTTTAGGATGAAAAAGACCTTTAAGATCATAAAGGAGCATGTGCCAGTTTATGCACACTCAAAATATGCTTTATTCCTCCCACCCCTGGCTTTGTTTGGATGTAAATGAGGTAGTTTCAGGCTTGCTGAAGGCGATGGAGGCGTAAGTCCAAATCCTTGCTTTGCTAAGACAAGCCATTCAGCTCTCTCATGGGGCCTTATCAGGGTTGCTTCTTCAGGTTTCCTTTGTATTAGGGAAAAGAAAGATAAGTATGTCCAGGTAGAAATTCTTCTTGACTTTTTTAGAATGGTCTGAACAATCTCATGTCAATGTCATCTTCAACTGATTCAAAAGAGAGCCTGGAAACTTGCTTAGACAAGATATGATACCCTAAAGCAAACAAATCCACATTATATGGTTCCTCCCTTTGCACTCCTGTTCACAAAAAGCTCTTGTCATCTTGACTGCATGTCCAATTCAGTATCTAAATATCTTTAACAAGCCCAAATACCCCTAGCTTCTTATAATAATGTGCCTCAGTTTCTTGTTTGTGAACCTGAATATCCTTATTTAATGAGAACAATGTAAGTCTAAATAATGATGGCTGTAAATTTTTGAGATATTAGGAAGATTCATGATTTAAAAATATTTCAGAGACAGAGCTTCTAACACTTTCAGAGGGAAAAAAAAAAAAGAAAAAAGGAGAACAGTGTTTGTTACTGTTTGAGTTTGTGTACTTGCAGTCTCAGCATTTGCTAGTCTATGAGCTAAAGTACTTTTACAGATATAACTGCCTTGAAAAATAGCATTTGCCTTTCTTCACTCCAAGGGAGGCTGCCTTCCTAGAGATTCCTATGTTATGGATTAAGTATAGCGGTGGTGGTGAAACATGGGATTGAGGGTGGAAGCTGACGGAAAAAGGCACCTGTCCTGCCCCTCACCTGGTCCCATCCCTGAAGCACCCATCACCACCACTGTATTACTGAGGGCAGGATAAAGCGTACAGCTCCAGCTGATTTTCATTCCTGTGGCATCATATCCCCAGCCTCAGCAGAGCTGAAATCATGCAGTACCTGGGTTAGACAGGCAGGTAGCCGAGAGTTGGGCTAAGTCCAACACAGAGGAGTTGCTGGGGCAAAGGCACTGACTGTCTCGCAGGAGAAAAGGAGGTTTTGGGGACCTAGCACGCAAATCCTTTGTATCCCGGTTTTATCAGCTTGCCTGCTCAGGGAATAGCTTGCTTTTAAGTTGTTTATTGTTTCAGGCCTACAGCTAATCCTCTAAGAAAGTAATTTCTGTTGCTCATGGCTAATACCCCATCCTGCATTGAGAGTTATATCAGAGCAGAATTGCTGCTTAGTCAGTGGCTGCTTTTCAGCCAGAGAGACATCATGGGTTCTGGATTATTGTGAGGGATTTTTTTCTCTTTTTTTTTTTCCTTAATTTTATTTTTAAACCAGATGAATATTTAGATGTCATTTTCGATGTTCAATTCCCTATTTTGCTAAGCTGAAAAAGCCACCTATTTATTTGAAAAATATTTTTGGAAGCCTGAAGATAACCATGTTGCTCCCATGGTTAAAATGTTTTATGTAAAACTTGTTATTACCATAGATCAATGGGATATGTACAGAATATGTTACAATGGGGCCTGTGTTAAGGATTTGTCAAGATTTCCATTATAAACCACTATTTTCAAGGGTTTATAACTCAGTCATAAAAATTCATTCCAAGCTAAAACTTGGCAAACAAAATGTCAACCCAGGAGAGATTTTCTTTTACCAGATTTGCTTTAATGCTTTAAACTGATTTGTCTATTTTAAAATTATACGAGTGCCCTGTTTTATAGACTTTCTGTGTATACAGGGTGCGCGTGTGCGTGTGTGCTAATATAACACGCATACCAAGTTAAAAACAAGGTTAAAAGCACATTAGCACAGCCAATCAGAGCTCCAAAAAACCACAAGGTTAAAAATGGGGTTGGATTTGCAGTTTGTGGAATCTTAAACATTGGGATGCCAACCTTGAGCTGCCTTCAAGTGGTGGCTTCAGCTGGTCAGGGCTGATTCGCACCAGCTGAGCTGCTTGTCCCTTTGTGACACCACCCAACCCATGGTATCTCCTGGCCTCTGAAAGGCTGATGCTGAAAACTAATGGAAATCTTGACACTGAGAGGTGGCTAAAGAGGGTCTAGGACCTTTACAGGGCACCCAATGTGACAAGGAGGAGATAAGATGTTCAGCTTATCTCCTATCCAGTGATCCTGGGTCCTTTTGATGGTCAAAGGGGAGAGATTGGTGCGACAATGAGATTCCAGGATTACATGATTGAAGCACAGCTCTCTGAATCATCCCTGTGGTTAAGGAGGCAGGGTTTGTTATCACTGTGTGGTAGGTGGCCTGAGCTGCTCATCACTCTTAAACACCAATGTCATTGGCAACACATCCATTTGTCCTAGGTGCTATGGTACATGGTTCAAATATTCCTTCTCTGGTGCACTGTGAGAGATGAAGCATGGCTCATCCCACTCACATCCCAAAGCCCTGTATTTGCAGCAGTGCCTGGTGCAGAGAAGGACACACAGCTGGGCTTGCAAACAACTGTGCTGAGCCCTTGAGGTTGGGCAGGCAGCAGAGAGGCATGAAAGTCTCTAACAGATGTTGGAGGGGGGTTCTAAGGCCTCAAGCGTGCCCCTGAGGGAGGTGACTTCTGTTATTTGACCACAGCAGGGTTCTCAGGTAAGTCTGTTCCCAATTTATGTGCCTCAGCTGGCTGCCTAAAATCTAGAAGAGATGAATCCAAGCCTTGGCTCTTTGCAGGACTGAGCTTTAGACATGGAGGGTCAGACCATCTCTCTGGAAGGAGATGTACGAGACTCGAGTCCGGCAAGTCTGGTGCATCCAAAGATTTCTTCTGAAATCTTTGGATGTAAACTCTTTGTCCTGATAAGACTGGAGTGTTTGTCATCTCCAGGTATCACTGGGCTATGTTACACTCTGCTCCAGCAGGTCCCTCCTGGTGCTTGTGTGCAGCTTGGTGTTGAGTCCCACTTGCTCATAGATTTCTTTAATTGAGGGGAGAAGTAGGTTCCCCTCTCTGCCATAAACCCAGTGTACACATACACACACACTTGTAAGATATTTAGAAAAGCTCTACTTTGCATATCTTAAATGTGTGTGTGGGGGTGGGTAGTAAAGAAAAGCAATAAAGAGCCTACATTATACCACATGTGTGAGCAAAGGGCTGTGGTTAACTCCCTTCAGATAGATTTCAACCAGGGCCCCTTTGTAACAGCCCCCAGAAGACTACTGAAAAGTCGGCATCCATAGTTTTAAATAGGTTAATTTAAAAAAATAAATGGTATTAGAGACTTTTCCTCCCCCCGTTTCAACAAACCAAATATGCAAGAGCCACAAATAGGAAAAAGTGCAGCTGGTTGTGGGTTACGTGGCATAGCCAGCTTCTTAAGGGACACTGGCAGCAGAGCAGGAGAGGGGATCACACTGGGTGTCTCTGCCTGACAGTCCTCCTGTTCTGGTAGAAATGGATGGTGATTTTGTGGTCAGTGCTCTGCAGAGGGATGATGTTGGATAGGTTAGTGAACCTGTATGAGATAAGTAAAGCCTTGACCTAAATAGAGATGGGAGTACTACAACTCCTATACTCTTTTTCCTCTCTACCCTGCCGCACCTTCCGTTCAGCCGGGAATGGTGACAAGCTATTGATGATGCTGGAGTTCCTGCCTTTCCTGTGTGCTGCCCCCAGCCCCACATATCGCTGTGGTGTGCCTGCAGAAGGCTGTGCCACAGTGACACACATCACTGTGTCATGTCCAGTGCTGGTTGAGAACACAGGAGATTAAGGGAAGATATTAAGAATCACATTGAGAATAAAGTGAGTTGACAATTGGGCTTTGATTTTTCAAAGTGTTTTTCTTCTTCCTTTTTTTTTGTTTGTTTGTTTGTTTGTTTTTGGGTTTTGGTTGGTTGGCTTTTTGTTTGGTTTTTTTTTGTTTGTTTTGTTTGCTTGTTTATTGTTTTGTTTTGTTTTTCCCTGGATGTTGTTTGGCACAAATGATGACACTATTTGCATTGGCACCTTTTCCAGATCAGCTCCCAAAACATTTCCAAATCTAGAATTGTCAATTTTTCGCTTGTCAAGGAAACAAAACAAACCAGAGTAGAAATATCGGGTTTGGCTTTTGCTTTGTGTGTTGTGAAAAAGAAATAAACAAAACAAATATTTTTCTAAGTTTTTAATGGAAAATCAAATCCCCATGCTTACCACAGTTGCTAATTAAGCAAGCCAAGAGGATGCTATACACAGGGACACACAGTGTTTCCTCCTAGCTGGTCAGACTGTTTATGAGTATAAGAAGTGTACCTCAAACATGTCTCTGCATCATTTTATTCATTGTTGATGCCAAAGAATTAAACTATTGGATCAGTGGAAGCAAGATATCACTTTTCAGCTGAACTCTAAGTAAGAAATAAAACAGCTTCTCAGAGAACAATATAGCCACAGTGGAGGGAGCCGGGTCACTTTTTGGTGAATTTAAATGAGTTCTTAATGAAAAGTGGAATAAATTTTTCACACATTCCTCTGCATTAAAGAGGGGTCAGAGTCTAGCATCAAGGTGAGCCTAAACTCAGGAAAGACACAAAGGGAATTCATGAGTTGCCGACAGAAATGTCTCTCCAGTCTGCCAGGAGCCAAAATGCTACTGCTGGAAAAACAGCAGGCAGGGTGGAAATCTGGGTCCAATGAAGGAACAGCAAGGGAAGCTGCAGTGTGGGGTCGTGGAGGGGGGGAAGATAAACAGCATCCCCTCATCACAGCGGTCAAGCTTATTACAGAGATGAGGCTAGTGGTGAGTGTGAATAGGTTCAGCCAGATGGCAGGGACCAGCAGTTCTGTCCCCCATTAATAAAACATTGCAGTGTCCAGTCCTTATTTTTAAGATTGATGAATTTGAACACTGGCTGTCAGGATTTCTTAAAAATGTGTGACCTCAGGCAAGTTACCAAGTTCTCCATATCTCAGTTTCGCTATCTGTAAAACAGGCTGTTAGCCAAAGGGAATTATTATAAGGATTAGCAATGGGGGTGGACAAGACAGATTTTCTCATCTGAGAGCTAATTCATATTTATCAGTCTGATGGAAACTTAAAATGCCAATACAATGGACTTTTTTTAATATATTCATCATCTCTAAAACAGTCATACTGAAGTGTCATTTGTATAGTGCTTTTCTGCTCTGTACTGTTCCTCAGAGATGTTGCCAGTCAGATTTAAGCAATGATCTTGCAAAAATGGATTTCACTCATGTGACCATCACTTTGGTCAGGTGGGAAGGCTGTGGAAGGACCACAGACTTTTCCCAGGGCACGCATACAGAGATCTGCCAGGGTGTCCCAGGATTTCTAGCAGAACTGCAGTCACACCTCCAGCGCCCAGTTTCTCTGCTGTGGGAATGGTGCCCTTGCTGGGTGTTCTGGGGTCTGTCTGCTCCTCTCCATGAATGAAGGAATGCGTTGGAATTCCATGGGTGGCCAGCTGGAGCCAAAGCACTGCTGTCAGGAACCTCATGCTGGATTGTGGCGTGATGCTGCTGATATTCTCTGATGCTTCTCAGTTGGACCTGTGGTACCACTGACCTTGCAGTGGGAAGCTCAGCCCCACTACATGGGGACAGAGGGCGGCAGGTGTGTGGGCAGGATGCATGGGCAGCCTGCCCTCCTGGGGCTCCAGCAGAGAGCAGTGCTGGGTAGTGAGTAGGGAGGTACCTCCAGGAATAGGGCCTGGCTTTGTTTTGTGTCTCATTCCTAAACTAGACACCTAATTACTCTAGACTTTCTCCAGCATTATTAAGCAACAGGCAACTCCAGAGGGCAGTTCAGATCTGAGTTGTCTGAAGCCCTCCTTGATGGGCAAAGAAGGCCCAGTTAGGTCCTTAATTTAGTCTTCTTGATTGAGAACTTCACATTTGGTACAAAAACTCTGAGTGTTTGTGGATAAATCTTTGGGATAAGCATAAGAAAATATGTTAAATCCTGCAGATATCCCCTATCATTGATAGTGCCCAGGAGAGTCATCTCCTCTGGGAGAGGCAACTGTCCTCTTTCCCCTTATCTCCTGGTGGTAAATCAGGCGTCCATGGAGGTGGACAGTGCTGAGCTACCTTCCCCATCTGAGTACCTGGTTCCTTTTCTATTATAACTTTATTTAAAACGGGGGGCAGGGAGCAGTGGGGAGACAAGGAAAATATTTGTGTAAGAAAACTACACTTTAAAAGACAGCTTAAAACTGGGATTAATAAGTCTGCTTTTATGGAAGCATTTCTACATGTTGTAAAACATTTTTAAAAACATTGTAAAAACTACAGAGTTTCACATTAAATATGGCTGATTTTCTTTATAGAGCTGACCTGCTTCCCAGAGGTGATGTATACACGCCATATGACACAGGGGTTGCTAGGGTAGGCAGTGTTTTTACATTGATTACTGTAGTAAATAATAATGTAAAACCATGTATAAATAGGGAGTTCAATCCAGAGCTACCCCTGGGGTCTGCAGTTCTTTACACATGGCCCATTTTTCATCACTTCTGTGATTATATTGCTCTGTTTTTTTGGAGGAAGAGGGAAAAAGGGGAAGGGAATGTGCTGGGGCTTTTTTGTTTTAAATTTATTTTTAATTTCTTTTTTGAAAATTTCTTTTTCTTTGTTTGTTAGTTTGGGGTTTTTGTGCTTGAGGGTATTTTTGGTTTGGTTTTGGTTTTTTGTGGGTTTTTTTTTGTCTTGAAAGAACCTCACTTCTTGGGTCAGCTCTTGAGCAGATGCCAAAAATACTGGTCAATACTATGGGGAATTTGTTCCCTCAGCAATTCAGCAGTCTAGAGAAAAACAACAAGGAGCTGAGGTGCCAAAGAGGCGTGGGCAGATGAAGTGCATGTAATAGTTTAGAGACTGGGGAAGACATGAGAATATTATTCAAATATCCCACAGGAGTGGCAGCCAAGTGAATAATCTCTGCTCCCTGCCTGCCATGGGTAAGATATGGAGTGGCAGGCTTAGACTGCAGAAAGGTGGCTTCGTATCCCTCAGAATAACTTTTTAATGAGATGGATGGAGAAACAGGTTGATTGGTGTCTCTCTGTCTGCTCAGCGGTGAGCCCCACATCTGGCATATACCCATTGCCATGAACAGCTTCGAGCAGACAGTGATTTCAGCTCCCCTTTGATAGAGACACAGACACTCCTTAACTATATGCTTTGATGGCATTGCCCCTTAGGGCTTGTCCCAGCTGGAGGAGGGTGGAGGGGGAACAAGGACCTTCCTGGCTGGTCTAATAGCCCTGGTGTCCCTATTGAAATTACTGGCCACCACTTGACACAATTTGTTTTATTTTTCAATTATTCTTCAGGGGAATTTTATAAGCTCCTGTAATAAGTCACTTGTGCTGGGATCCAGAGAGGAAGTGACCTGCATTAGAGGCAGAGGCATTAGCCCAGCCTCCCCTCTGTGCTGCCTTGGGATCTCAACACAGTGCTTTCCATAGTCCTTCATGTGTGCATATGGAAGACTGTGTATAGGGGTATGTGTATATCCCTATATAGGATTTCTTTATATATAGATCTGTCTGAGTGCTGTATATAGAAGTAGTGATCCTCAGGTTTTGGGGCCTGAGCAGCACAAAAATCAGCGGAGTCTCTGATTTTTCTACTACAGAGAGATGTGCCAGTAGAGATCAATTGGTTGCTGGTTTTCCTTGGCCAGGACTGGACACACAGCCTGGTGCTGCCTATCTAGTAAGCCTTTTGGAGGTGTGTGTGTCCCTCTGCTAGCTCTTCATGCAGGACAAGACGTATTTAAGCACAGGTGCTCATGTTTCCAAATCCATGGACATGGCTGAACCCCTGCTCTCCGGTCTACATCTCCCCCTGAGATGCTGTGCTATAAATTGGCTTTCCCAGGGCAGGCTGGGCAATACTTAGTGGATATCAGAGTCAGCTGCTTTCTTGGACCTTCCCACACGGATAGAAGTGTCAGGCTCAGGCAGCTTCACACGGATGTAACACAGACACAGGCCACAAACAACACACCACGCCATTTCCACATGAGCAAAAGCAACACACGTGCACATTCACAATAAACATGTCACCCTGTTTCCATACAGACAAACACAACGAGCGCCTATATAACCACACACGCAGAGACGCACACATGCTCCTCTTCCAGATTCCAGCAGGGCTGCGAGTTTTAACTATCTAAATTAAAAACAGATTCTATCCTCCAGTGGGGAGCTGCCAGGAACTCGTCTTTTCCCCCTCCCTGACTTTTCTCTCCCAAATGCACTGGGGAAAAAATACATGCAGTTCTCCAAAGGGGCGAATGGTTTCTCAGCATGCAGCAAAGTTGGGGGTGGGGGTAGAGGGATGTAAGGAGGAGGAAAAGGGAATGCACAGAATTACTTTCTAGTGGTAGAAGAATAAACAGCTTAAGTTAATAAAGTTGAAGCTGAGGAGAGCTATTTGGAGAGTGTGGAGGAAGTCAGGGATTAGTGAGAAAATAAGAGCACAACAGCAGGAAATAGTGTGGCAGTGCAGTGGACCTGAAGGGAGAGTGGAGGACAGAGGGATGGAGAGACTTGACTGGCACGATGGGGATGAGAGTGAGGAATTGAAGGGATGTTCAGCTCTAAGTCACAACACTGCTGAAAACAAGTCACCTTGTGTTCATCAAAATCTGCCTTGGAAGCCAAAATTTCTTCTGAAAATGATGCAACCTATTCTTGGGAGTGGGTTTGCTGGTGGAGATGTCTCCTTTCTCGTAAGACACGTGTGTAGCAGAAGTGAAAAGGGAAAAAACAAAGAGGAGAAAGGGGAGCTCTGGGGTGTGAGGACAATGCCAGCCCTACAAGGGGACACCAAAACTACCAGCCCTGCAGTCCCTGCTGCTCACAAGCCCCATGTGACAGCACTGCTGTCCCAGCATGGGCAGCACCTTTGAGTGACAGCCCCGGGCTCCAGGCGCATTGCTGACTTGATGACTTTTTGCAACTGTCGGAGAAGCTTAGCAGATAAGCACACAACAGTTTTTATTATTCCAAGAGGCAGAAGACTCGCCTTAGTGAGCGGTAACAAATATGGACATTCACGACCAGGATTAGAACAAACTGCACTGGTGGGCAAGGGCCAAAGGCAGCACGGAGCTGCAGTGTAACCCAAAACCTCCACAGCTGTTTTCATTTTCCTCCCTTCAACACAGTCCCTGTGTGGTACTTCAGGGAGAATTATGAAAGTGGCGTGTAATTCAGAGAAGTAATGTCTTTTTTTTTTTTTTTTTTTCCTTCCCCCTCTCTTCTCTCTTTTTCTTGGAGTAATGAAAATTGCTGTGGTAGATCATTTTGGATTCAAGGGAAATATCAGACTCTGTTTTCTGTGGGTGAGTTAGATAACAATAGATTGAAGTGGGTTCTGTGTTTGAAAGGTCCTGCTGCTCTTGCCGCCACCCTCCATTGCAGCTTCTCACTTATCCCTCAGTAGTTATAAATTTAATAAAAAAAAATAAATTAAAAGAAATAGGTGAACAGCTTAGAAACACTGAGCATTGTGCAAATGAATGCAGGGTCTTCAGGGACCTTGGTGGCCTGAAAGAGACTTGCTGCTTTCATTCCAGCACAAAGTCTGGTCTGCACAAATCTCATCTCTGGAGAAGGGGATTCTACTGCTATGAAGTCCCGCTGGTTCCCACTGGTGAATTAATGGGAATTGTTTAAAAAGCATGAGGCCACATTCTCTGCTGTATCCTGGTGATTCACACATGCCTGGAGGATGCTCTACCTTTAAGAAAAAAAGATAATTTTCTTTCTAGAAGAGAAATCCTCACCTGACCTAACACTCTTTGCTTTGCTGGGCTTAGGCCAGAAGAGAATTTAGCCTTCTCATTTTTAAACAGAAGTGATTACATTGTGGCTCCTCTGTCCTATTCCTGCCATAGTTTTCCAAGAGGTTATGCATTTTCTAATTAAAATCTCTAAATCTCATGTAGACAAAAAATCTGAAAAATTTTCCTCTATTTGGTCAACTCAAATATTTTATTTAAAGCATTGGCAAATGAGGCCTTTCCTTTCAAACTTGAATCTTTAAAAACAGGGGAGAGAAAAAAAGGAAACTTGATCATATTTAAGCCAGAAAAAAAGAAATCTTAATTGTCAAAATATTTCAATCCAACTTTATCAAAGATCTTATGTAAAAAACAATAATACAGTATTGATTTTTTTTATCTTCACTTGATGTTATTCTTAAAAAAAAAAAAAAAACAAAAAACAAAACCCAAAAACAACAACCCAAGCTAATACAGTAGAATTAAAAACAAACAAACAAAAAAACCCAACACACAACAAACCAAACACTCAAAAGCACTCAGTTCCACTCCAGGAAATACTTCACCTCTAGTGACTATTAGGAAGAAGTGCTGAAAAGTTATATTTCTCGCCTGAAATTGTTGGGATTGTTCAAAAACCTTAGATAGCTGTTGCATCTTGTTATCAAATTCTGTTGGTCTTTCATTTAATGAGTTTCACATGATTTTTATTCAACAAGAAAATAACTCAGTTGAGCAACTGGAAACACTTAACGTGTGCACCCTGACACATCTGCACATACCGTAATAGACACATGAATTTAATGCTCAGTTGATTCAGTGCGGGGAGTGGAATTTAGTGTCAAGTCAATTAAAATACCCTGTTCCCACCCCCAGTCCCCTGTTGTTTTTTTCCCCCATGAAGTATTTATCAGGATTGCTGCATGGGAGGTACGTGGTGTAGAAGTTGTGGGAGTCCTCGGCATGCTCCACTCATGACGTGGTGTTTGTGCAGCGCAGCAGTAAATGTGCTCGCTCTGCTGCGGTAACCCGTATTAAAGTTACCACGACCATGTTAATGCAGCTAACTCGGCTTCGGCAGAGCTCTGCTGAGCCCTGGAAAAGAAGGATAGGGATGATAAAAGGATGCCTACACATGGTGGGCCCGGCGCTGTCCTGGCTGGGCTCTGGCTGGGCGGTGGAGCAGTGAATTTGGCCGTGTGTGCAGCAGCAAAGCCTGACTTGCTGCCTTGTGGAAGTCTGGAAGGCTACTGTAGCTAAACAAGAAAGCGTTATAAAACAAACTGTTATGAGCGGCAGATAAATATAGCGTGAAAAAGATTAATGGTTAGGCAGCTGGGGTGTAGAAGCATACTGCTTTCCATCTTGACATGAGTTGTTTTGGTTTTTCTAGAAGCTTATCCATAGGTCTGTTGCCTCCTGTCTGACATCTTAAGCCCATGGTCCCACGGACTTCAAGATGAGGGCTGTGTGTATCTTGCTGTTGGTGGAGTGCGTGGCACTGTCGTGGGGCTGGGAGGCACTGAGCAATGTGAGGAATATGTAGAGTACACAAATCCTCTATTTGTCAGGTTTAATGCTAGAGTTATTACAAAGGCAACATCATTGCTACAGTAATTTTAAAAACAGTTTTGGTTTCAGTTTGGAAGATCGGCAGAGCTGGATTCCTGAGCTGCTACAATGTCCCCCTCAAAAATCAGTGGATTTTACTCTACTGATGTGTGTGAATTTTGGATACAGAATTTATTACTGACATCTGCATCCAGTACATCAGAAAAAACATGGGTCAAAGTCTATCTAAAAGCAAATGTATTTGGACGTGTGTGTAATTTTTTTAACCAAGAGGACAAACAATTGTGATGTTTTCTATTGTTTTAGTATTTCTTCCAGCATAGGCAACCTTTGCAGAACAAAGCGGTCTTTGTAAAACTAAGTCTTTCAGTATGTGAATACTTACACATGTCCTTCACTGTTTGACTGGAGACAGGAGGAGCTTAAACCTTGGAGATAAGTTTGTGTGTGAGTCTGCAGAATTGGACGTGATCCTGCACTGTGCCAGTGCAGTGATCCCAAAACACCAAACTGTGTCTGGTTCACGTTTGGGGCCAGTCCTGATGTATAATTCACACACAACATTTTATTAACTGGCAAATTTCCCCCTGAACCCGCCCCCACAAATTCTCTAGCCTGTAAGGAAGGAATTTGTTGTGCGGTGGCCTCTTCCCCCTCTCCTTGCCCATTTTTTTATGACTGAGGAAACCCTTTTATTGTATGCGAAATAAAAGCTTGATGTGGTCTGCCATTTTTTAATTTACCATGGTATTAAATACAAAATGTATCCGCTTACAGAAGGTGGGTCATGGCTTGTGGTTTGGGGTTGATCCAGTGCCTGTTGTGACTTGTAGAGGGACGGGGAGAAGGTAAGAACTTCTCCCAGGTCTGAGCAGAAATTAGTGAGTGAAGGTGTAAGAGCCTTTACTCATCTCCTGTTGCAGAGTTTATCATCCCTATCATTTTTCTTGTGTTGTGTGATGGCTGCCTCGCAGTGCTGCAGGATTCGTGTCATTCCCCTGGGCTGAGGGTGACAAAGTGACCCTGAGTACCAACAAAAAAGTGAAACTACTAGATCAAATTCTATTTTTCCAGTGGAGTAAAGTGCAAAAACCTAAATCAGCTGCAGTGGTGGATGTGAAGATGATGTGGATGGCTGCAAGAAGATAGTACAACCGGCCTCTTAATAAATAAATCTGTGGTTCCTCTGAGGGAGGAAAGCTATGTGAACAGCTAGGATGCTTCTGTGGGGTTTGCAAAGGCACAGTCTCATTTTGATGCTGTACTGTTGTGCCTCCTCATTTTGGTTTCACATTTGCTAAATGTCATGGGCTTGCGGTACAGCGCTAACGAAAATCGGATGAAGAGGTCTGGACAGTCTGGCTGCTGATGGATCTGTCTCCATAAAGTGCTATAAATAACATTTGGGGGTTTGAATACAAAGATTTCTGACTCTAGAAGGCAAAATAAGAGACATGAAAGCATCTGAAATACAAAATATTAGGGCTTTTGAACAATCTTCCTTTATACTGTTCCATTGTCATGAAACCCCTTTCTGACCATGATTAGACAATGTTAGAGATGGCGAAACTGCCCTTTCTGAGAAAAGGAAGTTTTAATGAAGACGGATTAGGGCTGTTTCTGCTACTGTTGTTGCTGAATTCCAATTTTCTTTCTGGAAGGAGAAAGCAAAACCCAGTCCCAAAGACAAGCACATATGAAAAGGAAAGAGAAAAGAAGAGCAAAGCCAGAAAACAACTTCTCGAGCTGAGTCATGGCGAGGCCTCTGTGCTGGAGAGGGGTGGCTCCCTGCCTTAGCAGCACCAGACGCGCTCCACCATGGGCAAGTTATTTAGGACGTTGCGTTTTGTTGCCTTTTTGGTTGCAGGCTCACAGAAATCCAGCAACATAAATAAATAGAAATAGTAATGTAATCTTGGCTGGCTAGAGCAGACATATATATTGTAATATATAGCAGGCTAGAGAGAGAGAGAAGAATTAAATTACAGAAGGAACACAAGATATGGGAGAGAAAGGGAGAGCAGAAATGCGAATCAGGGCAGCACCTGGCATGTGCCCAGAGCTGAAGGAGAAGGGAATATCATCAGATCCTTTTCAAGGTGGATCTGGTCAGTCCTCAGGATGGGGGACCTGAAGCAGTAGGATTGCAGGAGAAGGCTTCAGGACAGATGGGAGTTCACCTTGACATCACTCTGGAGTGATGGGTTTTGCAAAAGGACAGGTAAACCAAGCAGACTCTTTACATTATTCATAATGTCATCTTGATTACATTTATTTTTATTCACTTCTGAAAATGCTTATTTATTAGAGAATAAGAGACACTCTGAAGCTTGCACTGACATATTCTCTTTGTGTAACTATAGTCATGATTTTCAGTAACTTCTTACATATGAACAATTTTCAAAACAGATATTCTGGCAAAGCCATTAATAATTATTTAAAAAATCCCAAATGTCTTGTCTGGTTGATATAATTTGTTTAGCACTAAACCATTGCTTCGTTAGTTAAAAATGTGTTTCAGGCAGCACAGGGAGTCTCTACACTGCCCAGTGAAAGTGCTCCAAAACTTTCACCAAGACACTGAGATTAATAATGAGTGCTGAAGCCATCTTCCCTCTGCTGAAATACTTTGAAGCAACAATCAGATAAAGAAGATCAAGAGTTGATGGGAAATAATTAGAAGCTGTTAAGCTGGCTGTTACCTAGGCCCATGGATGTTCTGCTGTTCCTGTCATTTCACTTTGGAAGGTCAGACTCACCAAAATAATTGCAAGCCAATCTTAGGAGAAATTATTGTTGTAACAAAATATCAGGCCTGTAATTTTCTTCATGAAGGGAAAGGAAAAAACACCATTTTGACTTTTTGCTGGTAACAGCATTTAATGGCACACAGGCAGGTTTTGAGGCAGTTTCTCTCTCCGTCCCCAGTCTTTCTCCCCTCAGTGTCACAGACCATGAGATTTCCAGGACTCATCTTCAGCTGGTTAAGGTCTACAGCAGGAGCCAGCCCAAAATCATGATTGTTCTGGTCATGGATGTAGGTGTGCCCCTTGCTCACCTAAGATGAGATGGTCCAAATGCTTTCCTAGATCAAGGTTTAAATGTCTGTCATCCATGTTCTCTGCCCATACTGCTGGAGTTTAGCCCACCCATGGTTTGGGATTCCTCATATGTGAGGATGTGCTGATACTGTCAGTGCTCAGCAGCTCACTGACCAACTCATCCCAGGCTGTGATATGGGATCAGAGGCTGCTCTGTTCGGCAGAGGCTGGTGGAAGCTGGGCTGAGACAGAAGGTTTGAGGTGCCCTTGTGCCCCCTTATTCAGACTCCAGCCACTCGATCCTGAGAGTGTTCTTTCGGCACAGCCCCTGTTTGGGGATGGCTTGTCCCCTGGAAGTGATGTGGGTGAGCTCAGGTCATGGAAACAACTGCTCCGTCCATGTAACTATTGTTGTATCCTGTTACCCACATCACAGGGAAAGTTTTCAAAGCTGAGCATACACTGTGCATGTGCAGGAGCTGTTTCTAAAACATAAATAGTGTGGCCATTAGCTGAGGCTTTTCCTTTTTTTCTTGTTGTTGCTTAAAGACAGTTCGTATTATGTACTCAATGTTTTTCACATTAAACCATTATTTATCCAGAGGTAGCCAAAAATGTAGCCAAAAAACCACCTCTGATTGTTTTTGACCTCTCTAAGGCTAATAATCTGCTAAAACGTCTTTAAACCATCTTAAAGAAAACAGAAACACCACTGCTGACAACTCACATACCTACTTTTTAATGCAGTGTTATTTTAAATGGCTGCGTTTATAAACCTCTAAAGACTGAGGTTTGTAATAGAAATGCTGACAGATCCTTAACACTCCATCCCATAATAACAAAGTTTTGAGAAAGAATGGGGCTGTGGACACCACTGTCCCTGCTACAGACCTGGTAATTTCTTGCCCTCTTATTGATTTAACTTGTGTAGCCAGAAATTTGTTTTTCCTGTGGATTTGGAGTGAGGACCAAATTGAGACGGCATGACCCAGAAATTGTTATGGGATGGCTGAGAAGCTCAACTCTGCCTCCACTGGACTGGCCCCACCAGAATTTTTCCCTCTACATCACTATTGCAAAAAAGAAAACCCCTCACAGGAGTCAGTCTCAGTGATGGGTGGGTGGTTTGGGTGGCTCTGTACAAAATGGACCATATTCCCAACTGGTGCACATCAATTTCCAAGGTCTTCTGCCTGTAGCCTGGCACAGGGGGTTTAGGGAAATGTATTAAACACACAAAAGTGCAGCATCTCTCAGGGACGGGTGCTTTTCAGACTTACTGCCCACATAAGAAGCTCTTTATAAGCATCCGGGTGGATATCTTTATCCTGCTCTCTGGCCTGTAAAACTCCCTGAAGGGGAAGAAATGCTAAATGAGATTTATATCCTCAGAAAGCAATGTGATAATTTGTGCTGTGAAGTGGAGAAGGGATGCTACCATATCATCATTAAATTAAGATGTGCAGGCCAGATGTGCAATCTTGATAAGGAGCTTTATAGGGCACTGTGGCTTGGCTTGTGATTAGCTTTACCGGCAGAGCAAGGAGAGCTGCAGGCAGCACAAAAGACCTCCATGTCCTCAAGTCATTATCTGTCTCTGATCGTGGGCTTATTTGATCTCTGCACCCTCTGATCTCACCCCTGCTCACCCAGGTCTCCCATAAAGAGCATCCACATACTGTGGAAAACCCAGCCTGCTTAGGAACACAAATGGTGTGGTTTTGTCCATCCCACTGTCAGGCTCTGTTTCTGAGGGTGTTCCATGGGAAAGAGGGCTTTTTGAATATTTTCTTTCATTTCATTTTTCAATCTGACCATCTGGTTCTGTCTCTTTTTTTCTTGGTGGAAGTGGTAGATGTACACTTAATGTTGGCTCTAGTGCTGGACTTTCAGTGTCATAAAACATAAAGGCAGTGGCTCAGGGGATGCAGGAAGGTATCTGCACAGCCCTTGTCCAGGCTCTCTGTGCGTCACTGCATCACCCTCCAAATATTTGGGGTGTGAGGAAGGAGGGCCTAGTACTCACAGCACGATACCTTGTCTATCTGAAAACCCAGTAAAAGAGGAAAAGTTCCACAGAGCAGCAACAAACCCCTGGGCTGCTCTTCCTGCAGTATGTCCAGGTCATGGCTTATGAGTGGTTACAAGCGTGCCCTGTTGTGTACAGCAGCTCCCAGACCTGGTGTCCTGTTTGAGGTCTGTGTTTTGATGAACAGTGTGTCGCACAGATCAGGACAGACCAAATGAAATGGGAGATTTTATGCCTTTGAAGACCATGACTTCAGTTTTCTCTCCGTGCTTTCCCACAAAAAGCGGAGCAGCCCCAAAAGCTGCAAACAAGCCTTTTTTTGTTTTGGACATTACAATGAGGGGAACGGTGAAAGGTAATGAATTAACTGCCTCCCAGAAAATGAGAGAGAGAAAAGAGACACTGGAAGAATTCATTCAGATTTTAACATGTGTCGTTGTCCAATCCGCAAGGAAAGCACAGCATCGTCAGACCTGTCTGTGGAAACCACAGTACTGGGCCAAATCAGGAGCACATCTATATATCATCAGTGTTTAAATGCAAGTTTTTCCTTTGCCATAAGCATTTAAGCACCAGAGAGCAGGGGACTGCTTTTAGCTTGTTTTCCTGTAAACAGTGTTAGCATCACGATTGTTGGCATGTGATGCCAAGCTATAATTTTAAGGATCTTGTTTATAATTTTGCAAAGATTTCAGCAGCAGGGCTGTGTTTTTGACTGTGTCTTTGGCTTGCCTCACCACAGTCAAACAGCTGGGATCACTGTATGTGTGTGTGGTCAAATTTACTGTGAACCGATTAGGATATTAAACAAAATGAAATAAACATGTAAATCTCAGAAACCATCTTGGAGTTGAGGTTTACTTCTATAGAAAGAATACAGATGGAAAAAGTAACACAAAATTAAAGACATTCCTAATAGCAGGCTTTTTTTTTTTTTTTCTGTTGCCACTATTTTATTTTCAAGGAAAATAAATGGAAGGAAAATAATTTTAAGGAAAATAAATAGAAATTACATTTTTTATAGAAGAAGTCCTGAGTCTCTAAGGAAAATGTTGTGGGTTGGAAAAGCTTGTTTTAAATACTTGTATAGCTGTATGTATTTGTGTACTCTTCCATGTGTCTAAATATATTTAGGCAGGAAGAGAAAGAGGTTTTTATTGATTTTCTTTTTCATCTTTTTGGTACCAAAAGTCATCAGCTACAGTCTTGGCTGGCCAAAAGTGATTTCAGCAGACTGACAGGGATCTGATATGATCTAATCTAATTGATCTATGGATGAGAAAAGCTTTTCTTTTCATGCCAGTTTGTTTGCTTAGCAAAAATGTGACTCCAAGAATGGCAGGGACCACCAAGAATAAAGGAAATATCCTTGAAAAGTCAAGACCAGTTTTCTTTGGCTTTTTTGGGTGACCTGTTAATGATTCAGATTTAATGAAGAGACTGGACTTTTAGTAGGATGGCTTTATCAGAACATTATATATTTGTGACTCCTGGTGTTCCATAGAGAATAGATCTTCTGCCTGGCAAAAAAAATTTGAAACTCAATGTCTGGTTTTATTCTGTTTCTGAAAAGAAACTCTTCTACTTTCAAATTTTACCAGTAAAGGAGGTTTCTAAATCCCTTTTGGTCTTAGTTGTTGCATTTTAGCTCAAACTTTTTTAAAAAAGAAAATAAAAATAGGGGGGTTATTTTAATTTCTGTTTTTAATTTCTTCAGTGTATGGCATGTTATCTAATGAGCAGATATATTTAAAAAGAATAAACAGAGTTTCTCAAAAAAGTCAATGCATTTTATTAAAAATTGCTGAAATTGAGATTTTTAATTTCCTCACAACTTTTACTGTTTTAGTTTCTCCAAAATAAAATTCCAGCTAGGTTTGTAAGCAGACAGATTATCACCTCCTTGCATTTCCTATATCTGTAGATTAAGATTTTCTGGAAGTGTCGATAAATATTGAAACCTTTCTCTTTGGTAGCATCTTTTTCTCAGTTATGCACCTCAGGGATCTCAAATTGCTTCCAAGACGTGGCCTTTCAAAGCAAGCCAGTGCTTTCTCTTCTGCCTTGGCAGTTTCGTGGGATGTCGATTTCCCCAGCTATGTTATTTTTTTGGACAAATTTCTACCTCAGCTCTGGTCGCTATTTTTTCTGCCAGATCTCCTACTTGCATCAGTGCTGTATGAAATCCTACTGTATTATTTGTGAAATATGTTCCTTTGGGTTTTTAAGCGAGACTTTTTTGGCCTAGAAATTCCAATGACGGGCTCAGAAGACAATTTTGAGTCCAGTCTACTGCTTTTCTCTTTTCATCTTCATGGAAAATCCTCCCTTACTTTTTGACACATCTTTAGCAATATAAAGGTATATGATGAAATTAAAGAAGACTAGACTGGTTTTGTTATATATCTAATAATACATTCAAGCTTCCTAGATTATTATTTTTTTTAGGAAAAAAAATATTAAATTTCCTCATTTTAAGCCCATTGTTAATGTTGGATCCTAAACATGCCTCTCAGAGAAGTGCATAAAATAGAT
This sequence comes from Formicarius rufipectus, assembly GCA_013399695.1. NCBI lineage: Eukaryota > Metazoa > Chordata > Aves > Passeriformes > Formicariidae > Formicarius > Formicarius rufipectus. The sequence goes on from VXAU01002754.1 coordinate 494,100, forward strand.
ATTAAATTTCATCTTACTGGATATGGGCTTGTTTATATGAGTTACCTTCCACAAATCCTTGGAAGGGAATCTACAGATCTCCAGCTTCTGCTCTGGCTCCTTTTATGTTCTTGCAGTATACTATCTTACATAGATAGGTTTGGTCAAGAAATCAACAATTCTGAAAATATATGTTATATAAGTTGCCCTGGATTTGCATTTTCTGGTGAATGAAAATATGCAGACTAAATTTCTACCACCATTTTGATACAGACTTTTAAGATGAAAACTTAAATAAAAAAAGCAGAAGATAAAATTTCTGTTGCTGTTTTGGTCTGATGGAAGAAAGCCTGGCGTGTCAAATATGTGTGTGAATTCTCTTTGAGTTGTCTTGGACCTTGTACCCAGCCTTCAGTGGTTCTTTTGCCTTTCTCATTTTCTTTAAAAAAATATTTTAACACCTGACAGTTCTGCTGCTTAGCCACGGAGACAGTGGTAACTTTTGAACTTTTTGACATGCAAGACGGAGGGAATTCCTTAAATTTCTTTGGTTATCAAGTCCTTTCATTGCTACATTCTGAACATCTCAAAAAGATTTTAGGTCCTAGCTATAGCAGTCAGAGTTCAGGAAAGGGAAAGAACTGAAAGCCTGAAGTCTGGGTTTGAAGCACACCGGTGTCTTAATAGGTCTGAATCCCATTTTCCCTCTGGAATTGATCCAGACTCATTTCCATAATGCCCCTTTCACTCATGCTTTTTTGAGAGGAATATTTTGAATATGAATATTTATTGTGTATGCAGTCCTTAATAACACTTGCAAATGAAAAATTCAGACTGACATAATCGAGAGAAAAGACAACATCTTTTTTACTGGAGAAAATTAGCTCCCCCTTTCTTCAGCCTCGTATATGAATTTTGTGATTTTGTAACAATTTGGGAGTTATTTAAAAGTCTCATTTGGTTATACTTGGTTTTGTTTTCTTTTCCTTAACATTTGTTCCACTTTGTTCTCTGAGAACCAATTGCATTGCAGTGACTTTTCTTCAGAGAAAATCAAACACAGGCTTTGATGGGAAAAAAATTATAAAACATCTTTTAACAACTGAGGGAATGTCTTGGGGGAACCTGATCCCCTGAAGTTTCTAGGTTAAACTGTTCTGGATACACTTGTGTAAGTATCCATCCATCTCTCCAAGGAGTTGCATTCCCTGGGGAAGCCTCAAGACGTGAAGCATGTCCTTTGCAAGACATTTTTGCCAGAACCTGAAGCTCATCTGAGCTAGTTTAGGATTTGGTTACAAACTCTGATGCAGGTGCCCAGGTCAGCAGATGCTGACAAATGGATTAATTTAGCTTTGGTCAGTGTTACATGTTTTCAAGGGAACACAACAAGCAGAGCTCTAATGCCTGTGTGTGGATGTGGGGTAAGAAATGAAGAGCAAGGCTAGTATGTCTGAAATCAGGTTTCACATCTTAGGCTTGTTGGAAGCTATAATTTATGCTGACATTCTGGGTGATTCAGGGCCACATAAATCAAATAAGAGGATTTCTTCCTCAGGGGCAGGGTTTGTGGTCTGTGAATGCCCCAGTTTTGTGCCATTCTGCCACTTACCAGGTCTTCTCTAGGAGAGTGATTCAAAAATAAGATCTTTGAAATCATAAGCATAAAGTTTATTTTTTTCTGGAATAAACCAAGTGTTACTTTCACTCTGGTTATGTTGATTAACCATGTATTTGGTATTCTTTGCTATATGCTCAGTATCCAATGGACCAACTGGTCCCCACTGGACTAATTAAAATTAAATACATGGAGGCTTTCCAATGAAATATACTGGATATCTAAACAATATTGCAACAATAATAATTTTATGTAGAGACATGTCAGTCACTTAGATTCAGGTCTAAGCAGATGATTTATTTTATTTTGTTGTTTATGCTCCATCCTTCCACCTTCCAGATTTGTGTTCCTGAAGAAGATAATCCTGTGATAAACCACATACCTAAATATACATAAATAAATATGTCTCCTTAGCCCTAGAAAGATCAAGCTGTCTTTAGTCTCATACAGATCTGTTTCCTCTTTCTCTCCTCAAGTATCCTTTCAGATAGATGGGTGTTAAAGAACTTAAAATTAGTTTATTCTTCTGCAGGAATTACTGAGAACTGTGAAAAACATGGTCCTTGTAAGAAATATTTTTCTCAGCCTTTCATGTAAGAGTCATATGAAAGGGTGTATCAAGTTATTTCAGGGAATGGCAAAATGCAGGAGTCAATGTGGAGAATGCAAATTCCCACTTCTACAAATCCAGAATCACTCTTCTGTGGTGTTGGTCAGACCCAGGATAGACTTGGTCCTCATCTATTAAAAGTTTTATTAAAAAGAGCAGCAACAAACAGGTAATAATGGTAACAGAAGCAAGACCACATCTCTGCTTTCCCAGTTACCTCACGATGCGCTTAATCCAGGGGGATGCCGTGTCATTCTCTCCCACGGCACAGAAGCAAAGCAGGTCCTCAGCAAAGGAAAAGGCCCACTGGAAATATCTGCTTTGCTGTTGCGCTCTGTACCTTGTGACCCCGCCGCTACCAGACTCCCGCAGCCTCCATTGTCTCCTGCTCTGCTCCCCATTGTTCCCTCGCAATCGGAGATGGTGCACACAGCATGGGTTGATACTGTGCGCTGCATGACATAATTCAGGTCAATCAGCATCAGTTACACCATCTGGAGGGAGAATGGCTTCCCAATACTTCATCACTGGAGGTCTCAGTTCCCTGCATACAGTGGTCTTCCTTCAGTGAAGTATAATGGTGGTAGCAAACATCTAGCAGGGTAGTTGTGCTTCAGGCTTGGTTTTGTAGGCTTAGAAAAGTTCAGGAGCCCAAAGAGCCTCCTTTCCCCATCAGTGACCATCCTGTTTTTCCGGACTTTACATTTTCAGTGTGCTCCTGCTGCCCTGACTCTCCAAGCCCAAACCTATCTTTCCCTCTCCCATCCCCCAGGCAGAATTTATTTGACAGTCCTTATGTCACTTCATTTTGTTAGTAGATTGGGATGGAAAGTTTATAAGACAGCAATAAAAGCAAGCAGATTATTACTTTCAGGCAGAACAGGACTTAAAGTGATTTAAGTGAGGAGGGATCCAGGACCTGGCTTGTGCACATTATGCAGATGCTAAAATCATTACCACCATATAAAAATATATCTATAAATTTCCACTTTTGCATTTCCCCACTGCAGTATACTGTGGGCTATGATGCCATTTTCCACTGATTAGCAAGCCCAGCAGCTGTTTCATCGCGCCCTCCACTCGCTCCCTGGTCCTTCCCATGGCTTTTTCCGCTGCTGTGCTGTGCTGGGTGTCTGCAGGAGGCCAGGCTGGACTTTCCTCTCCAGCTCTGTCAGCAGTTCATCATTCTGATGAGGGATAAGTCATCCCAAATGAGATTAATCCCCTTCTTCTCTGCTTTCTTTTCCCTGTCTTTATGGTGGTTTCCTAGCAGCATTGCTTAACCAACAGACTAAAATAAAGAGAGCTGTGTGGTGTGAGCACTGGTAACATCGCGCTCAAGGCATGGAAATGGCACGTGGCAAGCAGAGTGTTGCTCTGACAGCCAGAGCAGGCAGAGCTGAGGGACCTGTGGGACTGATGAAGCCTTGAGTAACTGGCTGGAAAACAAAGATGCTTGGCACAGATACGTATTTGCTTAGAGTTGCTTTTTCGAGGGGGATGTGAGTATTGCAAAAAACTGCTCTTTCTCCCTTGATGCTCCCTTCATCCTGTCTCTTTATTTCTCTTTTATTTCTAAAACAACATAGAAGACAGGAGAGAAAAAAGTCTACTTAGTCCTCTTTCCTCATATTTTTTTGTTTGTTTTGGGGTTTTGTTTTGGTTTTTTGTTTGTCTGTTTTTCAGAAAGTAAACAGAGAAAAGAAAAAAGAGTATTAAAAGAGGGAAGGGAGAATATTCAGAGAATATCCAGAAAATAAAAACTGGAATGAGAAGTTCCAGCAGTTTAGTAGTAATTGTTGGAACAGTAACATTTGACTGTGTCTCTTCAGTGTCCTTTAGTTAGCTCTGTCTCATAATTCTGGGTAGCAGGCAAATGGTGCAACTGCAGCCAGTGGATTTTCTTTTCTCTAGTTAAGATCACTGTAAGTAAGTTCAGGTTTTTCAATAACATGCCTCCTGTTTTACCTATAAAGTAATATATGCTGTTGGCCTTGTCAGATGCCTTGATCAGGACCAAGCCAGTGGTGCCCCTGAGGAGCCAAAGTGTGTTTTGAATTGGAAAGGATGAGAGTACTTTAAAACCTTTCTGTGAAAAAGAAAAAAGGCCATATTGCTTGGAGTGAGTTCATTGCCTTGGAAAACCCATATTTTGTACCTCTCTAATGAATCCTCCTACCATAGCCCATCACAATCTCTGGTAAAGAAAAACCCCAAACACATACAGTTTATCTTTCTAAAGACATAAATGATGCCTAGATATCATTTCTTCTATCATGCTTTTAAAGATGCTTTTAATTACCTGGGCAAACATCCATTTATAAGTAGCTGGTTTGTCACACAGCAGCATCATTGAAGGAAATGGTGTCACACATCTGCGAAGTTGCTGGTGAAACATCTTGTGCATACATGACTTGCAGGGGTATTCCTCTGCGGATACGTGAAGAAAAACAAGAGTAATGTATTGTTACACACATTAGTGGCAGATGTATGATATACCTCTTTGCCACACCTAATGTAGTACCTTAGGAGTTACTAAAATCAGATCAACTTTTATTTTTCATTTACCAACCCTGTATTTCATTGAACAGAAGCTTTCTGTTAAACTGAAACAGATGATGCTTTAAACTAATACTAATTGATTCCATTCCTGGAGTTCACAGTGGTAGCAAGTAAAATAACTCCCTGACCCTGCCGGTAAATTCAGATTTCAGGCTGTGCTGTGCATTTTGACTTCTCTTTGCCTTTTGCAATGTCCACACAACTCTGTTGGCTCACCAAAACACCATCCTGCTTAAGGAGCAGGTTGTACTGGGATGTAAGAGATGTAGCAGGTTCCCAGTCCCACTGGGGAGTCCCTGGGGGAGTTACTTCATCATTGCTGGAGTTCTCCCTCTGTGTATTAAGGATAAATATGCACTGCCTTGTATAAAGGTGGGATGAAATTCACCAGTGATTAGGAGGAGCTTTGTTACAGTGAGGCCTCTATAAGAGTCACCTCATATATCTCATTAATAACTGAAGTTCCCTGTTCCACAAGGAAAGGAATCAGGTGCTATTTCTTCTTTTTTTTGCTGCCAGTAATGTAAACTATAGCGATCAGTCCAAAAAATACCACCTAAGACCTCTCAAAAATACAAGTATTGGGGATGCTTGCCTTGGTCTTTAGAAAGGGCCTCTAATTCTTTCAGCCAACCACATCATAAAAATGTGAACACTAATGCTGGGAACAAAAATCTCCTTGTATTAGTAAGGTAGGAAAGTCTAATGTCTCATGCTGTGAGCAAGGGCTTTGCACTCTCTAAGGGCTGTACACTTTCAGTCTTTAAATCAGCAACTCTCCAAAAGCCCCTGTGGTGGCTTGTGGGGTGGGCAGCCTTCCACTGACCCCTCATTCCCAGCCTGGCTGTGGACTAACAGGGGAGGACCATCCCCATCCCTCTGCAGTGCATTTAGGATGTTGCTGGGCCATCTTGTATTTCACATATTCTCTTTTAAGAGAAGTTAGTCATGATCTGGGACATCAGAAGATACTGCAGAACTTCACACTGCAGAAAGTGATGGTTTACTAGGAGCTGTCTGTCTGCCAGTCCATACGTCCCTGATTCTTTCCATTTACACTCAAACTGGTAATAACATGTCTGGCTTCTATTGCAAGGCATATGGTCTTTAAGCTGTTGATATGTCCAGCTCTCCAAGCAGGACTTTTTAATGGAAATATTGACAGCTTACTAGGAGCTCCGATGTCAAAACACTTGTCTCTGGAATTGTGCTGGGTATTTTTTTAACTATGTAAATGGAAACAGTTAAATGCTGGAATTAGCGCCATTGGCTCTTTGTAACAAATACAATGCAGATCTTAGCCAAGGAGATCTCTTTGAAAAGCCTTGGTTTTATTACAGCTACAAACGAATTCCCACATTTTTCTTCACTCCAAAAAGGGGCAAAACCATCTTTCCTTCATGTCTCCATCTTTGCTCCACTTCCACACACACTTTTTAACCATTAACCTCTGGATCTACTTGAACTGAATCTACTATAGCAAAGATTGAATGTTTCAATTAGATATGTTTCATGAAAGAAGAAAAAGGCCTGGCCTTTATTTAAGACAGATTTGAAAAAGAGTAATAAAATATGGGTACCGCAATGGAAGTGTCTGTTATTGCTGGTACATGTCTGTGCTGGCTTCCTCTGCTTGAGGAGTATGGGGGGGATGGGGGGCAATGTTGCCTCTTGGAAATGCAAAGTGGCTCATCTTTGTCAGTGAAGAATTTGTGTTCTGTTCATTAGAGGGACCAGGTACCTTTTTCCAGGGAAACTAGTGAATTCTGCTGACCAAGGGACTGACTTTCCTAAAGGATTGGATATTCCACCCCTGTGGGTCCACATTAGTGGGATATTACTGGGGAAGGCTTGGAGGGAAGCACCATGGGGATCAGGGAAGAAAGCAGCAGGATGTGTGCTGTCACAGTACTGAGTGGCTTATTTTTGCGCTGCCCAATAGCAGCCACATCTCTCAGAGACTTTTCTTAGCCTTGTGGATGCCTGAGCTCCCACCACAGAGAAGGGGAAGAGCCTTTCTGCTGGGTAATGAGGGAGCTTGGGTGATTACAGCCCTGCCAGCTGTGTCCACAGCTGGGTGGCACAAATCCTATTGAAAGTGTCCTAATTATATTATAATGTTACAGGCAATTAACTTCCCCTCTTCCACATGCAGAGATTTCACTGACAAGCAATTTCTGTTTCTCTGATGCTCCCTTGGTATTTGCTTTTGTTCTCCTTCCAGAATGGGGCCTGGATCAGGCCCTTTGGTATTAAATATGTCTGGCTAGAAAGTCTTCAAATGCATCAAAATAACCTTGATCAGTGGAAAGTTTTTGACATGGAGCTGGATTTTATAGTGTGCATATGTGCCTGAAGTGTTTCTTCTGTGCAATGTTCAAATAGAGGGTTCATTTCACTTTAAGATCATAAAAAACTGAGTTATTTAATAGGGCCCTTGGTTGGGTAATTACGAAGCAAAGGAAAAGCAGACAATCCACCCAGGGGGTGTGTGTGTTTTTTCTTCAGTGGTGTTAAATACTATTTGGATTATTCACTGAATAAACATTAAATAATGTAATTTGGAAACCAGGTCCCATTAGGGATTTAAATGTGTAGCGTGTCACTGGTAAAGGATTAAGATATTAGTGTATTAATGTAATATCAAAAGCTGTAGATTCCTTCTGTGTTGCTTAAGCACTTTCTGATCAAACATGTCCGAGTAGTTTGTTGGGTTTCCTTTTTAATTGCTTGTTTCATGCTGTAATGAAAGTGAGGGTAGATATAGCACAGTGTTTGTTTGCCTCCTTAGCCTGAAACCCTAGCAAAAAGAGCCTGTGGATCTAATCCACCACAGTCTGAGTCTGCAGAAACTTGGCACACCCAAACCTTCCTCTTTGTTTGCAAAGAGCCCGTCACATTTTGGTATTATAAAATCCCCTTTCACTGCATCTCCTCCTGCACTCCTGCTCCTTCTTCCAGTGCCACATAAATAATGCTTTGTATTTTGGACATTTCTTCTCTGTTTCATCTTAGAAGTCTCTTGGGACAAGGTGCTTCTACAAGGCACAAACGACAATGAGTAGATATAGCTTTTCAGAGATTCATAGGCTTTTGAGTAAGACTCAATCCTATACTGAGGCCAAGACTGAAAGACAAGTTGAGAGGCCCTGGATGACCCTTAAAGTTTCAGGAACTTTTCAACCTACAGTCCATTTTGGAAATGGATCCTGTATGAATTCAATGTGTGAGTCTCTTTCTATCCCTATGCAGAAGCATTCAGCAGGTTAATTGTGTTTGTGCTCTTAGAGGTGGAAAATACAGCTTGATTTTGCAATAAACCCTAACATTTACATGGTGGAGAGTTTGCAGATGTTGATTTCCACTGATCAGCAAGTCCTAGGTGTCTACCACAACATCACCAGAAGCAAGCTCTGCTAAAATGAGCTCCTGGGTTTAAAAGTGCTTCTTCTATTGTGTGTTTATTCAGTTCACCTGAAATGGCCGTGGCTTTCCACTAGGAAAACCCCAGTAGCATATATTTTGGGGAGGAGTCCAGAGACAGGAGTATATCGAGCGCTTCTTAAGCAATCCCTTAATGACTTGAGCACTTGGGATTCCTTCTCAAGTGACAGGCCCTTTACTGCTGAAAGAGGGTGAAAGTGTGGGTTTTGAAAGTTGGATTGGCTTTCATCCACTCAGGATCCATGCTGAAGAGTGTATTTCCAGGGCAAATATTAAAAGAGTGTGTGTGAGAAAATATAAAATTGTACAAGAAAAAGAAGCAAGACAACAGTGTATTTGGAAATGCTGAACAAGTTGTAATGACAATGATGTGAAACAGAGAGAAGGTACTGAGATTTATTCACCAATGCTTTTTAGTAAAGACAGCAAAGCACAAAATGTGTCTGTCACAGAGGCATTTCCTCATGAAATTGCTTTTGTTCTCAGCTGAGCACATGCTATTGGCTTCTGAAAAAACACAAGGCTTAAAATAAAATGCATGTGTTTGTTTAAGCTGTGTCAGTGGCGAATATTAACTAAACAGCTCATCCAAGTCAAAAAATGTGTGCTCTAAATCTGTAGACAATCAAGCATTTTATTTTTGATAACCAGTCACTGTTTATTGTAGTATACAGTAATGTTTTAAAAAGAACAGGAGTATTCCTGTTCACTGGGTCAATTCCAAGTACTGCATTTCAGCAAATGAAGCTGGAACTCAAGTTGATGAAATTTGCAAACAAATCCCCATGGAACCCTGTCCATTAAAAATTAGCTCTGAATTAGATATTACAAACAGTACTGAAAAATGGTCTGTGTAGCTATTGTCTTAAAAGTCCTTAGTGTAATAAAAATTTCCCATTTTCTGTAAATGAGGGGAAAAAAACAGAGTTGCTGGAAAACACTTCAGTTCACCTAATTGGAAAATGTAATTCAAATATTCATAATGACTCCTATGAATGAAAAGAACATTCCTGAATATTATTTTGGAAGCAAGTCAAAATATGCACTTCTTGTTACTATGGCAATGATCAAAACCCAGAGAAAACCCCCCAACAACAGCAAAAACCCCCACAGGTTTGAAAGGAACTTGCCATGTATGATAATTTTTATGATCACAAACCCCTTGCAGCAACCAATTTGCTGAGTATAAGTGATCTAATTGAGGGCAATTGTTGTCAGAGGCACCAAAAACATAGTAGGCCTCCATTTTCATATTAAAATGCCATGCCTTGGTTTAACATTTCCAAGTGCTTATTTTAGTCTTTTTTACAAAAACAAAAGCCTGTTGAGGATAGGGTAACTCTGTTGACCAGTATATTATTGAACTTGTTTATCTCTAGAAAATGGGACCACCTGATCTCAATAGTTTTCTTTTTTTTATTATTCTTTTTTTATTTTTTTTTTAAATTTTCCTCTCTCTTCCCATCCCCCTTAGCCCCCCTTCCCACCTCCTACCCCTCCTCCAATTGCTTGAAACATTTCACAATTAAAGCAGAAGAGGCTTGTTCTGCGGTTCTCACCTTTTGTCCTGAATAGCCTGGAAACAGAGGGACACTTTCCCCGTTGAAGTCTGGTGTAATTTCCCCTTGAATGGGCTCTCATGATAAGAACAGGGGTCACTGGATGGGATGGTATGCAATAAAGCTTGTGATTGCATGGTTCTTCATCATCACAAAACAGCCCAACACTCTGCTTTATGATAGCACAATTGGCACACACAATGGCTTGGGTAGAAAGCTAGAGAAACAGAGAGACGGGTATAGATACTAAGATGGAGATATCAGTCAAGCGATTGTCCCTCTTGGTGTGTTTCAAGTGCTGAAGTGTACAAGTGGCTGAGAACAGGGTCCCCAAACATTATGCTGAAAAGCAGTGAATGAATAAAAAGGGATGGCAGGAGTGGATGAATCTTGCCTATAGAATGCACCTTTGTGGTCAAATGTATAAGATAATATATAGCAGCTGTGTTATAAGCCAGCAAAGGGAATTGAACTTACAAAGCACAGGCTTTCAATAGCTTCCCTTGTGGGAACACCAAAAGTTTAAGAGGTGGAGGAGGGCTTATTGCTGACTAACGCCAACAGTTAATAATAGTTGCCTTGCATGCTGTGGAACCTATCCTTTGGGCCAGTTCCTAAAGTCCTTATTTACTGCCCCTAAGTGAGAGCTTTGATTGAGCAAAGGCTGAGTAAAACCTGGATGAAGACTCAGAAATTGGCTGTATGTGAAGTTGGTTGCCACGAGCCAGCATTTAGAGCGTCTAGTCACAGTTCCCATGGACTTAGTTGGGAGCTGCAAGGGCTTAGTGTCAGAGGAGGGTTTTGACAAATACTGGAACTTTTTAACAATAATACCAAAACCCGGAAAGATTTGTTCCTGCTTCTTCTTTCCAAAATTTTTATTAAAATCAAACGAAGGCATCACAAAGGAGGCCTTCAGGTTTTCAGGAGAAATCTCTCCTTCTTCTCCCCTCAGCTCCATCAATCAGTGAGAAATACTTGTTTATGAGCTCAGTCAGTACTGTGTGCATCTTGGCCCCACTAATAGTTAGAAATTGCCTTCTAGTGATGCAGAATGAAAATCATACACCATTTTTGTTTTGCAAATCTCCATCCTAACCTTTCTGGAAATCTTAGGTAGGTGGTGAGGGTGGGAGTGAGGTCAAGGGAAAGACCTGTTAAAGAGGAGTTAGAAAACTCCTGAAGGGAGCTAAAATACTCTACCTTTGACTCAAATAGTGAGATATTCATAAAGTACCAGCTGCTTTTTCAGCGTAAACAATACAGGATAAAAATAGTAATGGAGCATACTGCTTTCACACCAAGGTCATGGACAAAAAGAGCTTTTAAAGTAGGTATGGTGTACTGAGCAAATTTGAGTGCAGTAGATTTCTACAAAGATTAGCTGAAAACTCTTCAGTTTCAGAAGTGAGCTGACAGAAAGGGTTTGTCCTGGACTAATCACAAGACCAGAGAGGTCTTACACATAAGAACAGATTGATAAAATTGCTGTATTTTCCTAATAGCTGTACATAAAGAGGGATTGCAAGTGTTTAAAGATGTCTCCTTTGTGTAAAATCTTTACTAGTAAAGTAAAAATGCCAATATCTGGTTGAAACTGTCTTACAGCACAGGAGTATCTGTAGCTCTTCCACATATCTGCAAATGGACACATCTGTGATTACATCTTTCTAGTTCCTAATCCTCTTTTCTGGCTTTTAGGAGAAAATATCTTGCCAGGTACATGAATTATGGGCTACTATTTTGCTATTATCATTTTTGATTGTGTGAAAGTTTCAGAGATGCACAGAAATTATTGTAGGATGGTCTGTTTAAATAGCTTCATTTCTCATATGGCTCTGTGGGTACTGAGATCCCCTGGTAATTTTTCACCCTTGGGGAGGGGATTTTCATAGCCTAGATTTGGCTTCTGTGTCAAAGATTTGTTTCATTCATACCGATCTTTGTTCTGGTCACCACCTTTTAGCATAGCTGAACTTTGAAATGGCAGTATGTCCCAATAGGAAAAGCATTGTCTTAAGTAGAAAAGAATATTTCCAGTAAGAAATTATCATTAAGACAATCTGAAGGCACTTCCTTTGGTGCGATATATATTTGCAACAAAGGAGCCATAAGCGTCAAAAACCTGCAGGTGGTTTTGGGGCAGTAGAGGTTTGTTCTATTCTGCAGCACATCTGTAGCAGTTCTGCTTCCAATACAACTGCAGTAGCAGGTTTTGAAGAGTCACTCCCAGTTTTCAATAGTTTTTGTGTTGAGCAGGAAAGAAACTCCCCGTGTTCCCCCTCATGTCTTCGTGGGACTCTGGTAAAGTGGGTGTGATCCTAGTGGGCCTTTTCACCTTGGTGCCTCCTTTAAGGGTCAAAACATATATTCCCCAGGGGGAACACATGGGAGATGCTGGAGTAGGGGAGGATTCTCTTTGTCCAGCATGCTGGGAGCTTCTGAGAGAGGTGGGTGTGGAGTCAGGAGAGTGCATGGTTCATCAAGCTCAGACTTTCTCTTTCTCTGGAATACCTGGGAGAACATGGCCATGGTTTTTTTTTAAGAGATGGTCATGTAATCAAGGATGTTGGCAATGTATTAATGCTTTGTATTTTATAATCATTAAAGGACATATAAATTGTAAGAATGCACAGTGTGTGCTTGGATTAACATAGTGGTAGGTTAATGTGAATATATGTATGGTGCATGTATGCTGAAATCTGTGTCTCCAAGAATAAATATCCCAGTCTGAAATTGGTTAGGGAAATTGTTATACAACAGGAAGACAGATCACTTCTCTGGTTTCTGTTGCTTTCTTCTAGCAATGACTATATGACAAAAACAAATCAAGCAAGGAATCAAACATACATAATTTCCACAATTCTCACTCTTTTCTTTTTTTTTTTTTGGAAGATTTTGAAATAAGGGAATCCTCTGTGATTTAAGGGTTTGTGCAACTTCCCCTTGGAAATCTTTGTGGTTATCAATTTAAGTGCAGCTTTTCAGGAAAAGAATCCATTAATCTCAATTTGAGTGTACTTTTAAAAACCCTCCTTGGTTTCCCTTGGTTGAGGAGGGAATTCTCAGACTGGTCATTGTTGTTTACCTGTTGTTTTGTATCTGGAGAAAATTCTTCTGGGAAAAGAAAAGGTATCTTTTAGTGTCAGTGAAAAGTTAAAAAAAAAAACAACAAAAAACAACACTTTTTTTAGATGAGGGGAAAGTTTTCTGTGATACAATATAATAATTTTCCTTGCACACATTTCATTGGGAAGCAGTCATTCACATTCTTTTGCTATCGGGGTAGCTGGAAATAGATTTCTAAAAACATGTTTAACTAGAAAGAAGCCATAATGCCCCACAACACATGCAGTATCTTAGGCTTTAAAAATCCCGAGGTCTGGATAACTTGTGTTCTTATCTCCTTCTCCTCCTTTATTCTCTGTGGATCTGGTCCAGAGCTGTCAGGGCAAAGTTGACTCCTACTGCACAGGTTGTGTTTGCAGCATCGTGTGAAGTCAGAGCACATTACACTGATCTCTGTACCTCAGAGGGGTGTTGTCAAAGCAAATTTTTGCCTGTGCAACATTCTGAAAATGAACAGTTCTGAAAATTTTGTTTTCCAATGCAGTCTGTGGCCAGCCTAAGCCAGAAAAAGCTTAATACTTTCTCAAAACACAGGAGGACTTTGGACCAAAGTCTGAATATGATTCAGTGGAGAAACTACTATTGGACATGAGTTGCTGCTCATTTGTGTTTTTTTTAGAGACAAATTTGAACTGTGAAAGTTGGCTTCAGCCTACAAATCTTTCAAAAGAGAACATTTATATCCATTCCAACTCAGTATCTGATAATATTTTTTAGAATTTTTTACTGTGTTAGAAATTAATTAATGTAGGATGTCGCTGATCTTGCAGGAGACAATCCTTAAAACATCAATGTGATGATACATGTAATCAACCATCGTGTTGCAAAATTATAAAGTAAATACAGATGCATATATATACACACAAACAGCATATTTTGCTTCAAGTAACATATATTTTGTACTCAGAATAGGCATCTGAACTTGAATCTTAAATAATACAAAAAGCCACAAAAATAAACTCCTCAAAAATATTTTGTTTCAATAGAACCATTTGTCCCAAAGAATTGGGACAAGCGATGAAAAAAGTATTTTAATCTACATGGACTAAATGCAAGAGGAGCCATTGCTGGAGAAAGCAATTTGAATGGAAGGTTTGAGGGGATGATATAAAATAAGAGCAGAGGAATAAAATATGGAACAAACCAAATGAAAATGTCCACTTGGGAGAGCAGAGTGCTTCCAGCCAGACCACACTGCTGGCCAGACATCATCTTAAATAGATTATTCAAACAAATATTAATTTGAGTTGCTAGGATGGAATATCTGATTTAACTGTTATAAAGTACTGTATTAATGTTCAGGCCATTGATTAATAACAAATGTACTCCCACAGAACAAAATGTAAAATTAAGGAATGTCGTACAAAAGGCTTGTAGGGAGTGGGATGTGCTTGCTCCAGAGGGTTTCAAAGCCAGCCCAGGACTCACTGACTGTGTGGTCATGCTGGATTTGCCTTGGTGCTGGCAACATATCCAAGGCTGGGGTCGTCACCAAAATAGCCATTTTAACTGGCTCAGTGGTGAGGAAATCCAGTATTCTGCCCTCCTACCTTGCCAGGATCTCAGACTGAAAGGAAAAAAAAAAAAAAGGGAAGGAAATAAAAAGACATGGGGGAAAGGGGTGGGGGGGAAATGAGAAGGGTAGGGGACTGGAAAATATCCTAAAGTGGAAGGTGAGTGTGGTGGATAAAGCCAGTGCCCTTTTAGGAAGGTATTGGTTTTTCAATAAACTTCCAAGCACTGGCTCTTGAACACCAGCTTATGGTCAGAGGATGTAACACTGGCTTAAGCCAAGAGAAAAGGTTCACTAGCTGGTAGTATTAGAGGCTTCACTCAGCTCTTGCTCTTTAGATAGTGAACTTCACTGCTGAAACATCTTGAGGTGATTTTTTTAGTCCTCGTGAGTGATGCAGCCTACTTGAAGAACCTAAACTCTCCAGAGAGGTGATTGAAGTTATTATGGCCTATCTGCTTTTGACTCCTTACTCCAAATTCATAAAATCATGAAATTATTTGGGTTGGGACTTTAAAGATCATCCAGTGTCAACATCTCCCCATATTCTTATATCTAAGCTCCACACCCTCTCCCTGCCCCCCATGGTAATATAATATTTCCAGGTATTTTTTCCTAATAGAGTTAATTTGGGACAGTTTCTAGTATGAAATCTAAGTGAAGTTCCAGTTGTCACCTTTGGACTGCTAGAAATTCCCCTCAACCATTCTGCAACTCTAGTTCATTAGTTCTTCACTGAGGAGGACAGAAAGTGCTACTGAGGAGTTCTGACCTAGTCCTGAAACCTCAGACTGGGTGGCAGGAGTAATCAAGAAGCACACAAATCCTTCCCCAGCCTCAGGATTTGGACCTCTCCTCCCTCCTGCTACAGACACAGATTCTCCTGTGTGTTTTGTGAGGGAGGCAAACCATCTTTGTCACTAAAGTGACATGACCAAACAGGCTGACGAGAAAAACGGAGCATCACTGAAATTACCAAATCTGTGTGGGCAACAACAAAGAAAACTCTCTTTCCAAACAGAGACCCCTTTTCAAAGCAAAATCCCTCAGCTGAGGCATTCACTAAGAAAGGAGCATTGTAGGTCATGGTTCTTAGAGGCAAATGTATCTGGTTTAAAGTTGAGCATCCCCCCCCAGGATTACCTGATGCTTCCAGTTTTTCTCCCTCCTAATAAAATATCTGAGCAGCTTCTCTTGTGAGCTTAAAAGAAGGGAGCTGATGGAATAAGCTCAAGGGACACCATGTTGTTTTTCTACGTGATGTTTTATCTGAAGAGTCCCAAAAAGATATCCAAGTATTTTTCTTTTCTTTCTTTAATCTGGAAAGAAATCTCGATTGTATTTCAGTTCTTTAATTATTTTGTCTAGCAGTGAGATCAAAGGCCTAGGTCTCAAAAGGAATCAATCCTGGGCCAAGCACTCCAAAGCGAGTTCTCCAAGTTCATAAAAAAATACCATATTTAGTCATCTAACTTAGTCTGCTATTCGGAAATGCTTGGACCTGCTGCTTCCTAGCCAGACATGGTAAGCTGCCCCAAGATTATCAGATGACATGTGCTGAATGAGCACCAAGTACTTATGAGCCTGTTTTCTGTGGTTTTATTTGGGGTAGTCTTAGATAATCCTGTGGAGCGGCTGTTCTCTGTTTTTCAATATCAACTTAGTCTCTTTCTGGTCAGATCTCTGTCAGTGTGGCTGTGAATGGAAACAAAAATTTCCTTAGCCTTCTCTAATACAGTTCCACTTGCCCATGTGGTGATGCAGTTTTCAGATAGTGCTTTTATCTGGCTCACTTTTCCATCCCTCTGTCCCTGCATTTGTTACTTTTTGTGAGCATGAATAAATGGAGCCTCTGGAAGGTCCTTGTATAAGGTCCTAGCAGCAAAAGTTTAGGAAATGAAGGAAAGGAAGTTGAGACCAACTTCCCTCTTTACAAAGCAGGCCCTGTAGATTGTAGGAGGGATTCCTACAGCCAGATGTGGGACTGATCGTGGGTCTGTGCAGTGAACTTCAAGATGCCATGCTTGGAAGATGGGTCTGTACGACTCACTAAGGTTGTTCAGGAAATACATAGCAGTCGAGATACAAGAATTGAGGTTTCCTGACTCTCACTCCTGTAAAACAAGCTATAAATCTGATGGCAAAATCACCAACATCCATCACAAAGAGCTTATCTCTTGAGTTGCACGTGTTATAAGGAGGACTGCCCTAGAAATGAAGTAAAGGAGCCAAACTCCTCTTAATCAGGATCCAGTATTCCTCTCTCCTCCACATCCCAGATCTCTTCTAACTGGGCTATTTCCCAGCTCCCAATTCTTTCTGTGGCCATCACTGGCCCCAGTAATTTCTATTTCATATCTGTCTCTCTGGGATGCCATGGCTTCTGCAGCCTGTGCTGCTCCTTCACCACATATTTCATGCCAAGCTCCTTCTGGAAACCCCATGGGTTTTGCAATACTTAGGCATCAGCCGTCAGCCCGCAGTGTAATGAATCCCCTGCAGCACTTCCTTCCCCAAGCAGCTGTCTACAAATCCATCATACTTGGCCCATATTTTAAGACTTAATTTAAAGTGGAGACAGGAGTGCTCTAGTCTGTGCACCGTGATTGACACTGGTAATGCCCACTAGGGGCTAAAAGGAGTCTCTCTGCCTGTTCTCTGTCGGCTTGTGGGGTCTGGATGAAACCTAAATTATGAGTGTTATTGTAAAAAGGCTCTCCCCTAGGAATGCTTGTTTGGCTTGGAGAGAGGAACCATCTTCCTTTGTCACCTGCAGAGCTGAGATTGCCCCCACACTCTGACTGTACAGAGTAAGAGGGGAAACAGCTCCATAAAATCCAGCCTTCTTTCATCTTCCTCCTTGTATGCCACAAAAAAATATCAGGGTATGAGTATGATCTCCAGGATCTGGGGAGATGATGTTCTCCCATATCTAAGGCAGCATGAGTGGCTGTCAGCAGCCTCACAGCCTCCAAAAGAGCTGCGGGCACAAGTTTGAACTGATTTGGGCTCCAGAAAACCCTTCCCCAGAGGCATCCTGCAGCAGAACTGTTCTGCTGCATCTCCTAGCCTGATGCAGTAATTGAAATCAATGTTGATAGCATTAAAGTGCCAAGTGGGAAGCTCTGGAGCTGTAAAAGCAAACAGGTCTCCTATCCATCAATGTCTGCTGGAAGGGGGTCAGCTTCCAAGGAAGGACTGGGACCAGAGCTTGGGTCTAGGAACCTAGGTAGGTAGCAGATCCCTTTGCCTGCTCTAGTGGTAGGAATCCTTGGCTTAGAGCCCAAGGAAGGCAGTTTTTGCAGGTGTAAAACTTCACAGTCTCGGTATGAACATCCATAGAATCAGGGACCATGGTCCAGACAGGTGGTGGCAGCTCATTGAGCCATGTTAATTAATCATAGAATCATAGAATCACAGAACAGTTTGTGTTGGAAGTGACTTTAAAGACCATCTCGTTTCAAAACCCCCAGCATGTGCATGGATGCCATTCTCTAGATCAGTTGTTTGAAGTCCCATCCAGCCTAGTTTTGAACACTTCCAGGGATGGGGCATCCACAACCTCTCTGGGCAGCCTGTGCCAGTGCCTCACCACCCTCTGAGCAAAAAATTTCTTCCCAACATCAAATCTCAATCTCTCCCCTGTAAGTCTGAAACTCTTCCCCCTTGTTCTATCACTATCTGCCTGTGTAAGCACTGTACTCGTGTGTATTATCTACTTGACACCATCATAACTCCCTTTCTTCTCGGGTACCCTTTGTGCCACATGCTGTGCTACCTGCAAATGATGTCCTTGTGGTTCTAATACCAGGCTGAGGCAACAGGGAGCTGTTGTATCTTTATGACTCTGGGAAACTTTTCCACCATTCCATGCTCTCCTTGTCCAGTGCTGAAGTTTCTTACCTCCTGATTTATAAGTCTGAGTCAGTATTTTCTGCTCTCTTTTCTTCTCATCACAGCCATTTCTGCATGTCTTTAGACTACAGGCTGTTCAGGTCAGGTCTACTGCTCACTAAGCCACAGTGGTGTTTGATCTTGCCTGGGTCACCTCAGGTCTCCTGTGTTACCCTTGATGATGATGGACCCTGGTGTTTGATGTATCCTATGACACTGGGAATCTGTGATAATCCATCCCTTGTGCTAAGCAACTCTTTCTGTTCTATGTTCCCCTGGGTGCAACAGTAAATTAGAAGTTTTTCAAGGCAGAGACAGTCTTTCAAATAAACATCAGTAAAATACCAGCACATGGGTCTGTGATAGACATTCTTAGGCTTTCGTGGATACAAGTATTTTATTAATACTGGCAGTAACAAGAGTATAATAATAATAGGAAAAATAATAACAACAGCCACAATCTAACGCAAACCCACTTTCTGTCACTTTGAAGCCAAACGACTTAAAAAAAATTTCCCTTTTAATGTTTATTTGAAATATCTTTCACTTTTATTCATCTGCAGTTTATTTAGATTTCAAGATTCTTAGGTTTTTATTTCAGAATTTTGTAGATTGATAGTTTTTAAAAAATGTAGAGAAATGTGAATACTTTATTTTCAAAATCTAAAATTTCACTAAAATCTGGAAAGAGGATGTCCAGCTGTTCTCTGCTTGAACTCTCTTATGTGTGGGTTTTGAATGCCATGTGCTTAGTGTGAGAACCAGCATTTTAAATGCTAAAAAATTTCTCTTTATTACAGTATGTACATTCTCAGTTCATTTCTTACTACAATAACTGCACCCCAGGGCTTCTTTAAGCAAAGCTATGACCCCCACATGCACACAAATTTCACTTTCTAGCAGGAGGAGAGCACAGTCATGTGTGTGTGACTTTTTCAGGACCACTGTGATTGAATAAGTGTGCTGTAACACATTAAGTGATGCAAGAGTTAATGTCTGTGCAGTTGCTTTTCTTCAGACACTAGAGTTGTGCTCTGTATCTCAATTTTTACCAGGTAGTGGCTTGTGTTATTGCTGGCCCCTTTTTTCCCAAGCTGTAACTCATGCCTAACCTTCCCACATGGCCCTGGACTTCTTGGGTGTTTCAACCAAAGTTTGCACACCAGGGACCCAGGCTATGACTGAATCCTCTCATCATGTAAAGAAATATTGTTGTAGTTAAAAGAAGAGGAAAGGACTATCCCAAAGAGGTTTGAAACATTTACAACAACCTATAACATTGAGTGTCAAATTGTGTGGAAGTGTTATGGCTCTGGTTAGGTACCAGTACCTTCTGGACCACTCACGTAAGTGCCACTGAAGAGTTAAAACCTAGTAAAGAGATGTTACTCTAGTACTCATTGCTACAGTCACAACTGAACCCTCAACGCCTTCCAAAAGAAATTCTTTTTCCACATTGTTTTATGATGAACATACAAAGCTGAGACTTCATGCTAACACATGCATAAGTGTTGTGCTTCCACGTTTGAGGATGCCTTTTACTCCATTCTGTTGCATTCTTGAGGGTGCTGTAATAATTTGTTCTCTCTGCCTTCATTTTCTTCTTTTTGTGCAATTATTGCTCTTTAGTTAATCACTTACTGAAAGCAAATAAATTCCTCTCAAGGTCATGAGCTGCAATTTTCTTATGTGGAGGGCAACGGGTTTCCGTGTTACTCACTCAGAGTGAGAGTACTTCTAATTCAAACCTGTGACGCTGTATGTTCATTTTTCCCTCAGCACCCATTGACCAAAACTTGTTGAAATTAATTGTGCAGCACTGATTTCATGTCACTAAAATATGAAGCAGAAATATTAATCAGTTTATTAAAAATCCAGCAAATGTCAGGGTATTACCAGTCCTAATTAATATGTGTTTAAATTCTCTGCCCTGGGCCCTCCAGTCTTTTATTTTGTTTAAACTGAAGCTTGACATTTTCAGTCAGCGCATTATTGTCTAACAGCAGGAGAGTGAAAGCTATACCCCTTTCCTTAAATACACCAGGCTGTGGAATGT
Organism: Formicarius rufipectus; assembly: GCA_013399695.1. Taxonomy (NCBI): domain Eukaryota; kingdom Metazoa; phylum Chordata; class Aves; order Passeriformes; family Formicariidae; genus Formicarius; species Formicarius rufipectus. The sequence goes on from VXAU01002754.1 coordinate 514,464, forward strand.
GCTCTGTCTCTCTCCCATTCCCCTTCCATTTGTCAGGTACTGGACATGAGACCCTGACTCCATTTGAGAGATTGCTTTCCTTTGGACTAAAAGGAAAGAGTCAAGCATCAAACCACTCCAGTAGCTGGAGCCCAAAAGTTGTATTTCAGGGATTCAGGAACTGCAATGGACAAAGTCCTTTAGTGTTGTCAAGAAGTTGTTTTTTTCTTCTGTACCAAACCAACAATACCATGTATTTACTGGTTCAGAGTTTTTTTAACTTACTCTATAAAGCAAACTGAACAAAAATTCCCAGGTAGCAGCAACGGATGGTTCTGTCACTAAAAATGGCCACAAGTCAGCAGGAGTATTTTAATGCCACCCAGAAAATATTTCTGCTGGGTGCAATTTTACGTTCTCATTGTTGTGCCATCCTTACATCCCATCAACGTTATCACATGCTTTCTCCTTCATGTCAGTTCTTCCAATTAGTCCCCAAACCATGGAGCAGTGACCTCAGTGCTGGCATCAGGCAGTGGTTACCCATGAGGACATACATTTTTGTCCTAAGTTTGCTCTAAAGTGGTTTTGCTTAATCTTGCTTTGGAGATGGGTCAGAGAGGGACTTTTTACGAGGGTATGTAGTGACAGAACAAGTGGTAGTGGCTTTAAACTGAAAGAGACTAGGTTTATATTAGATATTAGGAAGAAATTCTTTACTGTGAGGATGGTGAGGCAGTGGAACAGGTTGCCCAGAAAAGTTGTGGATTTCCCATCCCTGGAAGTGTTCAAGGTTAGACTGGATGAGGTTGTGAGCAACTTGGTCTAGTGGAAGTTGTCTCTGTCCGTGACAGGGCAGATTGTAACTAGATGGTCTTTAAAGTTCCTTCAAACCCAAACCATTCTACGATTCTAAGTTTCTAATCCAGAAGAGAGAACATCCCACCCGGGGCACTGATCTGGAGTTGTTAGTGAACCTACACTCCTACCCTAACTCTGTGGCATAACTTCTGGTGATTACTCTGTGGAGATAAGCGTGTGTGTCATTTGCCAGGGTGAAATATAAGACATATGCTGAATATAGGAAATATATTGAAAATAGAACACATGCAAATAGGTGCATTCTGTCTGTTATTTAATAGATGTCTAATTTGATCAGTCTTCATTTGCATCAGCTGTTTTATTTATTCTTACCAGTTTGTGAACCTACATTTTATCTTGGGGAAACCTGGATCAATCCTGCCAAACACTTCAAAGCAGCTCACCTTCCAAAACCCCATTCTTCATTTGTGCATTCAGGTTTGTTCCAGGTGGACTAAACCATTATTAAGGCTGTATATGAATAGTTGTTTGTGACTCTGGTCTTTGTATGAAAGGAGTTTGGTCCTCTCTGGTGGGATGGACAATGAGATTTACACCTATCTCTTCAGGCATTGGTTGAACCTGACTGCCAACCTTCCTACTGCAGGACCGCCTGGGTTTAGTTTGGCAAGTGTCCTCTCACTTGCATTGACTTTGATCCAGAAGACCTTGCTTCCATGATCTGTGCTGTTCTCTGTCTTCCAACTCCATTTTTCCCTGGCTTCTGTTCCTGCACTGGATGATATGGAAACAAGTCTCCAGTTACTGCAGTTAGCTGGAGATGATGTCCATAACTAAAATATGTTCAAGTGCCTTTCCCCTCTGAGATGGGCACCTTTGACCCACTGTTACTAAACCTCTCCCAGTGTTTTCCAGCTTTGCTCTAACTTTCCATAATCCATCCCCTTTTATCCAAACTGGTTCTAACACAGGAAAATTGGATCAAATCATCATTGTTTCTCTGTCCATGTGCCTGTCTGAACCCACATGCATCCCAGCTATCCAGCTCCCACCAGCACACCACCAAGCTGCCTCCTGCTCTCAGTGCCTTACAGCCACATTAAAGGTTTTGCTTCCGACAAAGCAAAAATGTTATGGTGGAGACTGATTTTCTTGGCTGTGGGCAAACCACATAACCACAAACCCATCCTTCCTGACACTCTGTTGTGTCTCTGCTTATCATCACACAGGCATGTGTGGATCACATCCACTGTGGACTCTGGGCAGCTCTTCCTACATGCTCTACCCCACATCAAGGATTCTGAGTGCAGGGGTGGCAGCAGAAACGAAATCTGGAACATGTAGCATCAGCCTGCAGTGGGGCTTCAGGAGTCATATGTCCTGCAGCTTTGAGTCTTGCGGCCGTTTTCACAGTTGTCCGAGGTTAGAACACTGTGGATGGCTTCTGTGCCCCAGTGTCTCTTGAGAAACTTAGTGTTTTAGGAGGTCAGACAACATGAAAATCTTATTCTGTCTGTCCATTCATTTAGTATTTTGGGGCAAACTGGTGAATGTGGCAGAGTGCACCACAACAGTGTTCAAATAGCAGGCAGCTAAAGGATTTACTCTGGTTTAAAGAATGGGAGATAGCTCTCTTCTCGCACTCAGAAAGCTTTGTGGATTTCTTGCTCAGGGAAAGGATTTTTTTTTCTTAAGCTAATGGTCTCATCTACATAGCATACTTTGTGGTTTCTGGAAGTATGTTTCTTGATTGTGTTTCTTTAGCAATATAAGGTACCAAATTAAAAAAAAAAAAAGGTACCAAAAAAAAAAAAAAAAAAAAAAAAAAAGAAAAGAAAAAAGAATCTTAGAAACCTTGTACTCCCTTCTAGGAACAAGCCACAAGTGCTGAAAAAATTACCTTGATGGTTACAGTCATTCACTCTATGAGTTCTAGCTTTGTGCATTGCTTCCTTGGATGGTGGCTCTTTGAGCATGACAAGAAATCAGCTCCTTTGTTTATGCTCAGCAGTGCTCAGCAAATCAAGGTTCCTAACCTGAAAGCAGCCTTTAAGCCCATTACAAAATAGAAGTACAGTTTAAATATTCCTCTTTTCTACAGTGTTTGACTTAGCCAGCTCTGGGAAAACCTACCTTGTTTTCTTCTCTCTGTTGATATTGGATTGGGTTATTTCCATTCCTTCTCTCTTCATTTGGACGAGGAGTGACCTCCCTTCCTCCAGAGCCTGCGATGTCCCTGATGTTGCTTTCCCAGTCAATGTGAAGCCCGTGGCACCAGAAAAGTGCTGCTTCTTGTACAGCATTGCTCAGGAACAAAAAGGGAAAATAAAGTACCCACCTGCCAATCCCACCTACTCTGTCAGTGTGTACACAGGCCAATGAATGCTTTCAGGAGACACAATGTCTTTGTTTAGATCCGTTGCTACTCTGAGTAATTAACCCGGGGCTTGTAAACAAACATCACCAATGGTTTCACTGCAAAAACCCTTTTGAGAAACACATTTAACATTTGGTTAACATGGCAGAGAAAAACTCTCCCCCAGGCTTGGTGAGGAGATGAGTCATTTCCACCATTGCCTGGGACAGAAGGAGAGTTTACTTAGTGTAGGGCCATTTGATGGTTTTCTGCTTTGTGAGTCACTGGGATTTCTTTTCAGCTGGTCTCCAACAGAGAGTGGCTTTGCTGACAAGTGGGCTGTGTACAAGGGAGAGATGGCCCCGGCCATAGGCGTCCAACTTTCTCCTCTGTCCCGTTGAACCAGGGGAGCCTGAGCTAGAAAGCCCTGTGCAACAGCCTTGTGACACATGTGGTGGTAGATGTGGGATTTATGGAGGGATGGCAACTTGCTTATTTAAGTTAACCATGGTTTTAAGACATGTAATCCCTTTGCGCTGCGATTGGTCTCCCTCCAGCTCCATCTGGTTCTGCAGCATGTGGACCTGAATGGCACATGGGAATAGCCTGCAAACCAGATGCTTAACATTTATTTTTAGTGATGAATAAACTTTGTAAGCATCTCATTATATAGTCGCCTGCCCTAATTAGTAACATTCAGACAAGCATTAATCTGAAGAAGTGCTTAGTGGTGCTAAGAGTACTGAGTGGAGCTTTGAGGAGACAACTTCTTTGTGGAGGGATGGAGGGAAGGCATTAGTGGAAATGAATGGCTGGGGCTTTGGTGGGGTCTTGTTAGGTGTTCCAGAAGTTTTCAATGAATTGGGTTCTCCTGAGTGATTTAAGTGCTGCTCTTTGCTGGACTACATTGCACTTCCAGTGGACTCACAAAAAGTGAAGTTGATTTTGGCCTTATGATTTGCATTATCATCCCAAAAAGACCAGACCATCAAATGATATTTTTATTAATCTGTGGTGATGTTGGCCCTCCCTCTGCTGCCTCTATCCTGCTGCTTTGAAAGTGTGAACAGAGAGTGAAAGTAGGACTGAATTACCTGATCTTGGTCCTATCCCAAGCCTATCAGTCCCTAACACCTGGATCTCGTTGCATCCTGGCTTGTGCCTATGAATGAAACCTGGGCCCTTCAGGGAGCTCCATGCTGGCAAAGTCCTGGTGTCACCACAAAACCATCTTTTCAGGAGGGTGTCCCTCTTCAATGTCCATCAAATCCAAACTTTCCCATGCTGTTGGATAAAAGATGAATACACTGTTATCTTTTGCTGGAGGAAAGCCTGTAATGTAGTAGATCCTCAGTCCCTCAATGTACACAGACAGAGTTACTCTGAGAGGTAAAGCAATAACTCTAATGCAAAAAAGAAGACATAACATGCAAGTGGAAATTTTTACATAAAAGAAAATACCTGAGACTACAACTGATATTAATGAACGGAGAAAACAGACAGATGTACATTAGGGATTTGAGTGATACCTGGGAGCACATTTTACTGTATTTTGGTAATATTTTTACATCTGGCACTTTCACCATATTAATGATTTAAGGAATAATTATTGTAAGGTTGAGTTTCCTTTTAAAAACTTTCAGTGTTCCATCCTGGAATTCATTCCAGATGCTGGTAACTAAAACTGAAGAAACATGCTTCAAAATGATAGTCTTCTCCAAGTCAGGATGACAGCAAAATATGTAAACGGCCAATGGCTCTTCTAGCTGCTTGGTTCTTTATGAGCTATCTGATTCCCTTCCAGTTTGTTTAAAATTTTTACCATGCAGATGTTCCTTTGGGTGACCAATTTTTATAGTTTTGAAAAGATTATATCAGTTTTCCATGGTATTGTGTTACTGTATTTCTTGGATTTTTTTATAGCACTTGAAAGGCTAATTTCTTAATCAGACATTACTAGTGGAATGTAGAAAGAGAGGTTAAAAAGCCAAACTGGCACTGAGAATTAAACACAGGTTCGTAATAATATGAAAGGAAAACAAAAAGCATCAACTCGAGGATGTTGTTATTGAATGAAAGTTGAGAAAACTGCTAGGAACATGCATTTTTTATTATTATCAAAGGTGTTAAAATATATACATAGCATATGTTTGGCACTGAATTGTTGTTACACAGTTCTGTAGTATTCAGCTGTCTTGGATAAAAACTATCACTTTGATACTGGAAAATTATTATGAAAATGTTAGTTTTGGGCCTACTAGTAAAAAGCAAAGATTGCCTTGCATGCCAGTGAGGTTTCAGTGCAGGGTTTGCACTGTTTCCAGAAACCATCTTTGGCAACCACCGAGTTTCACCTCCGTCAACAAGTCTGCATAACATTTTGTCCTTCTTTATCCTTGTCAGGAGAGCTGATGGGGAGACAAGAGATTCATCTTGGCTTCACACCCTGAAATTCAGAGACAGATTTCAAACACCACTTTGGGATTATAAGTAGTGGCTGAAAGAGGATTTAAGAAATGCTGGTGCAAACATTAAGAAGTACTCAGAAAGAAGGGGAAAAAAATTCCTACTACAGTGTTATTCTGTTTTGTTTCAAAGTAAACATGAATGCTGTTATATTGACACACAGCTTACGTAGATGCATGGTTTGGGTCCAGTCCAATGTTATCATAATTGTAACAGCCAGACCAGAGGCAGGTTGGTTTTTGTTTTGTTTTGTTTTCCCCAACTCTTCCTAAATTGCAGTTTTCTTCCGCTCAGGTTGGGTTGGCCTCGGCTCATCCCTCCAACAGGTACGCCGTTTCCAAATTATTTATAGAGTATCTTGTTTCTGGAAGCTTAAGATTCCAAATGGGCCGCCTATTTCCCACAGAGTAGTTTCCATTGAGTCATATCATGTTCATGGGAACAAAAAGACAAACCAGAACTGTGTTAGCTTATAATATTGTGTAAATGTTACATAACTTTGCTTCTGAAAGTTTTCTTTACCTTCTTCTGGAGTGCTGGAAATTGGCCACAGCCAGTGGCAGGACACAGAGCTGGTTGTGTTGGCACTCCAGCTGGTGTTAGCGTTTTCTCTGGAGCCTAACAGGGAGTGCTGCTCACACAACCGGCACTAAATCAGCAAGCTTAGAGTCAGGCATAAGTTTTTCATCAGATGATGAAGGCAGGGACCTGTCACCCTTTCTTTGCCTTCAGCCTCAGCACAGAGCACAGCCCACTGCTGAGGATGACCCGGGAATTAGCACCTAACAAATTCCCTTGCTGCTCACAGGAGCCCTCAGCATCTCACTGCTTGTTAGCCTTCCTGCTCTCCTCCTGTTTTATGTTGTAGTTTGTGGCTTTTGGTCTTTTCTGCAGCTTGTTTTAAGCTTGTTGCACGTTTGGGGAAAATGTTTTGGAGCTTCCTCTGTACACGAACAGGGAAACAGGAGCAGAAGTGCTCTATAGCCTACATTTCTGTCGTTTTTGTTATTGCAGGGGACTTGATCTCATTTTGGTCCTCCATTCTCAGGTAAAGATGTACTTTGCACCAGGAAATGAATAAATGTGATATAGAAATACTGATCTCCTCCATGCTGGGGGCCCAGTGCCTGTTGTATGTGAAAAGCCAACTGCACACTCTGCTTTTTGGATTAGAGATGAGTATAAATCCTCAGACATAATTTTACTGAACCAGTGGGAAACAATTTCACCAACTTATTTCTGTCTCCTGTTTTTCAAAACACTCCTTACTGTTGAATAGTTGTGTTATTGCCCAAAGATCTCTGGCTGTAGTACCATGCAAAGGATTTTTGAGCAGAGGTGCTTCTTGGACTAAGGAGGTGTGAGATTTCTTGGGGGAGTGCTGCACAGAGGGGGCTAGTACTAGCCAAGGTTACTGAGTGCCTCATTTCCACTGCTATGAAATCCATGCACACACCACTCTGCAAGCCAAACCACAGATTGCAAATCAGATTTTTGTCTAAAAATCATCAGCAACCCTAACTGGTGTTTCCTTTTTGGTGCATTTCATTTCTCAGTCTCTCAGGGAGATGTAGGGCTGTCTTGCCTTCAGCTCTGTAACCTTAGGGGTCAGAGCAGCTGCCTGACCTCAGTACACATCCTGTACCTGCACAGACCCGCACACTGAGTGAGAATGATGCCGAGAAGGTCATTATGAGCTGAATTCTATCCAACACAATTAGGAAAAAGTCAAACATTTCTGAGCCTTCCAACAAACTGGATCAAAACATAACACATCTCTTTCTCCAGCTGTTGTATTCCCTCCGGTTTTCTCCCACTTCAGTCTGAACTAAGTGAAGCCCTCCATCGATTCAACTGAGGAGGAGACCTGTGCAGTTTCCATGCCACACATACGGAGTCTCACCAGATTTATCTGGAACTGACATGCTCTGTGTAAAACCATTAGTACTATGATTAAGTAAAAAATATATATATAAACACATATATTTTATATATATATATATAAAGTAAAATAAATAGACTGTAAAGAATCCAAAACCTGCAACTTCTGCAGCTGGAGGAAGAGAATGCTACAACCACATGTGCTGTAGGAAAAGAACAACAAGGCATAGTTCCTCTGACCTTCCTGAAATTGAGGGGTGATAGCTCGACAGATTAGGGATAAACCTAACTCTGTGAAAAGTGTTTACGGATACTAGAATGGTGTTTCTGGTTACTGGGACTATATCTTAGGCTTGGCACTTTCGTTCTGTTCTCTGCTATTAAGATTCCTATGCATTTATACTGGGGTAGAATTAACCTTTTGCTGTGCTCATTTGTATTGCAAGTGTGCTGTTCTCTGAGGGAAGAGGAATGGAGACACTTTAGGTGGCATTTTGTTTCCTATGCTGTGGCCATTGAAGTGAGAAATCAAGGAGCTGGCTTAAGAAAAGGCAGTAAAGAAAAATACAGTTATTTATATAAATGTGATATATGTTGCAAGAAAATAGTTAATTGGGAATTAATGTAATTTTCTCAATAATACAAAATAATTTATATTGTGAAGGGCTATTAGGGTTGAGAAAATAAACATTTCCTGTTGTGGTTTCTGCAAAATATCTCCAGTGGCAGTTTTAGAGTCATCTGTAATTTGTGTTCTCTGGGGAAATATTTTTGTGATTACATATGGGTCTGAAAGTTACAGTAAGTATGTCTCTTCTGGATCAATGCACCCTGGAAATCTTTATCTTCATTAGTTATAGCCTCTGCCATTCCAGGGCTCTGAAGGATACATTTAAAGTATCAAGCATAGTCATTATAATGCAATAGGAAATAGTTTGATAAATTATCTGTCCTGTTATTGTTTCAAGGACAAATATTGGATGTAGGAAAGATTTATTAGACAGATATATTTTTGAATTTATCTTATAAATTAAACTTTTTGGAAACTGGGTCTACTATTAACACCAAGACCCCACAAGGATTTAATTAAAGGCCTATTAGTCAAACTAATTCCTGACATGACATAGGTTTGTATTACACAAACACATTTGACTTTCCAAACATGCTTGTGAGATTTGGCATTTTGATGAGAGATACTTATTGATAAACATAACTGGGAGAAATTAATGAAAAGAAATGCTGGATTACACTGGATGTATAAATTACCTCCTATTACTGATGCCTGGGGGGAAAAGGAACATATTGTAGAATAATCTACCATTATAAAATCATTTCTAGTAAGACAGATGCAGAATATTGGACATGACCTTGTATTCAGAGTGCAAAAAGATAAGGACCACACACACTTCTGAATCAGGCTCGAATTTTCAAGATATAACATGAGGATGAAGATCCGTCTATGCTGGAACATTGTTAAAGCAAAATGGCAAGAGGAGCACAGCACCATTGGGAGCAATGCAGACCTGGGAGTTGGGATATCAGAGCTCTCCTCCCACCTCCATCACAAATTTAATCATAAAATAATAGGATGGTTTGGTTTGGAAGGGACCTTAAGGATCATCTGATTCCAAACCTCCTGGCCTGGGTAGGGATACCTTTCACTAGACCAGGTTGCTCGTTTCCGTACGGTACTGGGATCTAAGCCAGGGTCCTATTTGGACCTTATGATTCCATATTTCCAGGGCTGTAGAGAAACCAAGCGTGGTCTGAATCTTTCAACACTCTTTTAAATGCAGAAAGCATTGGTCATGGTATCTCCATGGGGCAATTTCTGAGATAATTGTGCCATTTCATGCTCACCTGTGGAACAGATATAACAGCATTTCCAACCACTTCTCTCTATATGGATTTTAGAAGAGAGACTGGGGAAAGGTGAAGTCATAATGGAGTTTTGGTCTTGCTTTACTTCTGTACCAATCACAGCATCAGTGGATACAGTCAGGGATGGGCAACTGGGGACTGTGAGTGAGCCCACTGGTGGCAGTCAGACCTGGCAGAAATTAATAGGAACAAATGTAATCACAGCTTTCCGTCAGGGAGTTTGTACAGTGTGAGTGGACGCCGCTTAGCCTGGTTTAAGTTTAGGCACAGATGATCTGCCTTGGGGTCTATTCCATTGCTGGTTTCTTTGACTCTATTAGATGTTTTCACACAGAGGTTTTACAGTGACTCCTGATACATCATATCTCAGCTAATTCAGCAGACACCTTGGTACAATTAGTAAGAAGATATTCCCCTATTGCATCTAAAATGAAGCTTATTTTACAGCTTCTTGGCACAGAAAGTATTTTGCTAACCTCCTACTCCAGAGCCATAGAGGTAGAATTCATCAGATTAACATTTTAGCATTGTGGCTTCATCAGAAGGGTCTGTTGTGTTCTGCACCTCCTGAAAGGGCAGTGATCCCCTTCTAACACCCATGTATTAGCTCATGAGCATATCAGCTAAACTGGAAAGGCAGCTTTGCTCTTACCAGATAATAAATAAGGGAGGGTTGCCACATGGGTTCCCATCTATAACCCTGTGGGTTTAAGTCATGCTGTTTTAGCTTTGGTGAGTATGACACAGAAGAAACAAGCCTTGCCCCACACTGCATGGATAGTGTTGATGGGTGGGCATGGGTGCCATGTGTCACCCGTAGCGCGGTTCAGGCCCCTCCTGGTGACAAACTGCAGCACTTTGAGCTGGGTGACTTTCAGTGAAAATGTAATTAATGCAAAGGCTTTCTGCAACCATTCTCAGTGTTCAGTAAGAGCACAGTTTGATGTTTTAAAAGTTTATCAGAACATATATTTTAAAGTCCTTCATTTTTATTAACATTTTTTTTCCTTTACCAAAATCTATGTGGAGAAAAAAATTGTGAGTGTGAGATTTTTTTGGGGGTGGAAAGAAACCAAAGTCCTGCTCTTTTCCTGTAGCCCTAAAAGCCCAAATCAAATATCTGTGGAAATCTGTATATTTTTTTTTTCCACATCTGTTGGAACAGGACTGACTTTAAAAAGAAACAACCAAACAAATAAACAAAAATTATAGGCTGAATTCTTGTTTGTGCTGCAACAAAACCCGTTGGTGAGCCTTCAGTATGGAAAATGTACGGGAAGCAAAGCGGAAACTGGGAAAAACTATCAACACTTTAGAGACCTACAGGGATGAATGAAGTCATTGGACATCATCTTGGCTCTTCCCTGGACAAAATAATCTTAGCTAACTCCCCCCCATCAGACAAAGATCAGCCTCATTTCCTTCAGTAGGACCAAGTGAACAGAGGCTTTGAAAGAAACAAGGACCGGAACAAGACTATCAGGAGCAGCCTGGGTAGATGTGAAGGCATCAAAGGAGAAATAATTGCAAAGAAACTGGGGACTTAGTGGGTTTTTCAGGCCTGATTTAAGGCAGAAGAGTGAAGCAGAAGATGTTGGCTCTTGTCCTGGCAGTGGTGGTGAAAGCGGAGGCTATTTAGAGGCCTGCAATGCTTTTTGAGAAACTAAAGGATATTTCTCTGCAGACTTTAATGGAAAATGTTCTCTGCTTTTCAGTCTCATTCTTGCTGAAAGTGGAAAATTTTTCTAGAAATTAAACTTCAATGGAAAACAGGATTTTTGAAACTTTGAACTCATCTGTTTTCCAGGAAACCCTTCATTAATAGCCAACATTATTAGAGAGGACATATGAGTCATGAAAAACCTCAAGAAACTTTGAGCATCAACTGGCAAATAATGAAAAATAAACAAATTCTGTAAGAAACTGATAGTGTTTGGGGGTTTTTATCTTCTCTCTAAATGGCAGTGATATGGAAGCCAATATGAATCACCTCTTCCAACCCAGAAAATGAGACTGAATTCTCCTGCCAGGCCACTGGTTGACACTGCTTTGCAGTCACTGTACTGAGCCAGTTCACACCAGCCTGCCATTTGGCCCTGAACCAAAATGGTGTTTGACCATAGTGTCTCCCTGCAACCTGATCAGATTAAGAGCAAGACTTCAGGAGAATACAGTCATCACAAAATCAAAGCAGAATTCATACTATGTATTTGCAGTGCAACTTGATCTACAGTGTACTGGCAAGAAAATGACACTTTAGTAAAGCTAATGAAAGCAAAAGATCTTAATTTCTTTATCTTCACCTGGCTTCAGCTCAGGGGCTAGAATTAATTTGTGGCAAATGCAAGTAAGTCTCAAACTTAATTACAGTTCAGCGTTCTGATCTCCTTTCTGAAGGGCTACAAAATCCTCCATGAAAAGTCTCAGAAGACCACTAAATATCATTGCTAGTGCAGTCCTAGGTGCTACCCTCATGTCTAGCAGTTGCCAGTTCTTCATCTCAAGCCTTGAAAACATTTAGGTGTTGTTGCAAAATGAGAGAGGTGTTAACACCAGCAGTCCTGGTGGCTCAGAATGCTGAGGGAAATACACTGATTGCAGAAGGTACTCCAGCACCTTTAAGACCAGTCATTTTTCATCCTTAATGATCTTCATCCCTTCTTATGGGTTGGTTTTTGGGATTAAAATACCTCTTTGTCCTTTGCCAGATAGTTGTGCCATAATTATAATATTTTTCCCCTCAGATCTTCTGAATCCAGAGGTTTGTGGTGATTTCCACTCTCCCTCCTCTTTTTGACTGTCATGAATATTGTCAAAGTTAGAGCCTTTTCCTGCCACAGCCCAGAGTTTTGAGAGCAGTACTAATGCAAGTCAGTGTGGAAGACTGATCTGTGTATCCCAGAGAAAGATTGGTCCTTCCAAACTCCTTTAGAAATACCAATCAATGTTGCCATCTGGAGGACACACGGCTTTACAGTAGACCCTGTTTCCATTTTATTCTGCTGCTGTGATACCCCCATCATGAAAGCCCAGCTCACCACAAACAGTTGTTACACTGCTTTTCATGTCCCAGAGTTTCTTCAGTTCCTTCTGCAACTGATTATATCTGTTAGTCTTTATTTTTTGTATATTCCATGAAGCCTATCATTATTGTATTACTTTTACATCTGAGAAATTGTTGCTATTATCATTATTAAATAATAACAACCATAGCTGATACCTCGATTTGTCAGAAACACAAGAAAACCCCAACCAAACCCTGTGTTTCCCTTACAAATGATTTCTGGTGTCTTGGAACATTTGCCCTCAAAGTAAGGACTGTGCAGTACAGCAGCCTCAGAGCAGGCAGAGCTCTGGCTTGCTCTCTTTAGGAAAGTCAAACAGCAAATTTCTCATGAAGCTGGATCATGGATACAAAGTACAGAGGGCTTTTACACTAGTCAATTTAACCTACTCATTAGAAATATTCCTAAGGACAGGATATCATCTCCTGACACAGGTATAGATATCAGATGTCTAATATCATCTAGACTGCTTCTATAACCTGGGGGGTGAGTGTGGTGTCTTCATGGGATGGTTCATCTGACCTACCTAGACAGCTGCTGTGGGAAGGAATGAAGAGCTCTCCAGAGGTGTGAACTTTTCTCCGCTGACTTTAAAGGGAAGTTTAGAGCAGTCTTTTCAAATAGATGGTCAGTTTTGAGACAGCTGAAGGTAACTGAATTGAGCATAATCAGCGGCCAAAGCTGGGTTAAAACATTTAGATACCTTGAGACACTGACTTCATTAATCTAGACAAAGGCAGGTCCTCCCTGTTCTGATCTGAGATAGTGAATCCTTTGTGATATAAAGAAAATATTAACCCTTATAAATCTAGAATTTATGTAACTGGTTTTGTAATGATTTTATAAACAGTCTCTAGGAGGAAATAGGTAATCCAGGCATGACTATGTTTCATACCAAGTATTCCAAAGAAATTCACTACTGTAGTTCACTAGTAATTATAATAACTTGTGGCACAGAAGTGATTTTGCAGCTGTACCCTAACATGCACCTGATATTCCAATTTATATTGAAACCTAACATAATAATTAAAAATAAGCCCTCTGTATTTTCTGCTTCTGAACTACTTTCTCATCACTCAAACTACTTCATATCCAACATGAGGTCCTTTACTCCAAGAGGAGATTTCTTCTGACCATGAACCCTGGATGTGGTTCCCTTTCTTGTGCTTTGATTGAGATTATGTGAAGGAGATGTGACTAGTGTGACCATTCCATCTTCTTGGGTTTGAATTAATTAGTTCTGGACAGCAGGATAAGTTAGCACTTTCTAAGGAAGACACTCTACCTAAAGCACTACAGGTTACTTGAATATTGCTAGGAACAGATAAGAGTGCTGGAAATGACCATCAGAGGTCACTTTGTACACTTCCTGCTCCAAGCTTCGCCTAAGCCTTTTGGTAGGACATTTGTTTAAGCTCTTCTTAATGGCCCTGACTTCCAGAAATACCACTACCACCACTTCAGACAACCTCTTCCAGGCTTTCACAGTTTTTCCAGTTTAAAAGATTTGCTTTTTTTCCCTAATATTTTATCCACTCTTTTTCTGCAGCGTCCCACTAACACTCCTCATCCTCCACTGACATGGTTAGGAATTGCAGACTCAAGAAAACAGAACAGTGATTTTTCTTTATCATTTGAGACAGAGACATCAAACACAGTTGTCAACGTCAATTTGGGCAGTACAGATGGCCCCTCTCCAAACATCAGTCAGATCAGAAAGTGATTTCTGGTTCTCAGTGGAAACAACATCCCCACGTTGCTGTATCCCGTGAGCTCCATGGGATAATAGCTTCCAGCAACATACACCACCACGTGCATACTTTGGTGTGCCAAAGTTCCCGTGACCTGAGGGTAACAACTCGAGTAGACAGTGGCAGAGGATGAATATTGCAAGGTTCAGCGGGAGTGGTCCTTGTAAAAATTAATTGATTTTAGAACAAATTGTACCTCAGAAGACCTTGACAGTAAGATCCCAGGAGAAAACGGGCAACCATCCATTCCGTAACCTCCACAACTTCTGTCAGCTTGCAAGTTAGGTTCCCTGCTCCATAGGGTGTTTATAAATGGAATGTAGAAGCCTGTATGGACACATATAGAGACATATGGAGACCTCGTGTTCTCTGACTCTCCTATACTTCTTCTAATTTAAAGGAGTGCCTCTGTTCCTGGCATTTTAGTGATTCATGGAGCATTCCTTCAGTATTCCTGTTTTAAAACTGGAATGCAGGTTTAGCAGGGGCAGTTTTGTAAGCAGAATGATATTATCTTCAGAGAAATTAATTTATTTTAAAGGGAGCAAAATTTCTTACTTGATGTCCTTTGAAGTGGTCTTGTAAATAATTTTATTTACTATTTGATATAGTGAGTTGAGTACAGCCCTAATTAGGTGCTTAATCTTCTATTTTTATGTATTAGCAACCTTCTTAGTAATACCTGTTTGTAACCAGTATGAACTTGGAAACCAGGGTATGCTCGCATATTTTCAGGAACATTGTGATACAATGTCCCCTGTAAATCTCAAAGCAGGCTATAAAAGGGTTTTCCTGTTGTTTGCCATAGAGTACTGATGGAAACTGAGGCACAGTGAACTGAGGGGAATTGGTCCAGCAGGACTCTTGAAGCCCTGCTGTACCCTTCTCTCTGTGACTGTCCTTGCCAGTGGTGTTCAGGGATTTAAAGATGCCTGTACCAATGTTGTGCCCTTGTCTCCACTACTAAATAATGTGTTAAATTCAGTTGAAACTTCCCAATGGCCTCAAAGGGTGTGGAGAGGGCACTTGTCTGGATCTCCAGGTAGATGTCTGGACAGGCTGGCACACACTGGGAACACATTAACAAAACCCTTGGTGGAACCACTTTCTGCTGTCTTGGAAATTGCTTTGTTTAAGGGAATAATTTTGCTATCACCACTGTTTACTTTTGTATCCCTCCCCCTAAACTGAGCAATATTTCAGCCCAAATTAAATGGGCTGTCGCTTTTAGAGCAGCACATTTGACTCCTATGTGTGACTTTGCCATTTTTGTCTTGTTGAATACTCTCTGTCTGAGTATGATGAATGATTGCAGAGCAAAGTAAAAAAAAAGGCAGAAATCAAAATGTTTCAGCATTGTTAAAAAAACACATTCCAATTGAGCCAAAGTGGGTTTTTCAAGGAAGTTTCCTAATGGGGAAATTGTAATTGTGAGCAGGGGGAATTGTAAGCTGCTCCAGGGATTTAATAAAAATATTTATTTTTGCAAAGGATCTTGCAGGAATCTTTTCCATAAACGACCCCCAACAGAGATGCACTAACCCGTCTCGTTGTCCTTATGAGGATCAGAATGTTTCTTGAGACTTAAGGATTGGGATTGGTTTGGGAGCCTTTGGAGAGGAGTGTGCAGTTCTCACTATGCTCTACCACAATATATTGCATTTATCCCACTTCAATGTGAAAAGTGTGGCTTTAATTTCCAGTGAACAAAGATTTGGTTTCTAGTTCTGCCTTGTTTTCACCATATATTTTCTAAACTCGCTTCTTTTTCCCCCATTAATGTTCACCTTTAACCTATTGATTTGCTATAAAAACAAGCCCTTTTATAAAGGAAAGGTAAAAGGAAATGAGGGAAAACATAAACACATTGCAAAAGCAAGGATTTCCCAGAATAAACCCACATATAGCACAAATATATGATGTAGCTTCTTTTATTAGCACTGTAAAAAGGAAGGCAGGGAAAAATGTGAAAATACATTAGGGATTTTAAAGCCAAGCAAATCAATTAGTCATTACTGACATAAATTTCCCTTTCTTGGGGACGTTCAACCTTCTCATATCCCGTGGATGAACTCTAAAGCACCTGTAGTAGATCTGTTTTCAGTAAAGAGATTTAAACTACTGTAGATGTTTTTCCAAGGAAAATATGATGTTGACAGAATAATGCGTGGAAGAAGAGGCTACTAAGGCAGCTGCTATAAATTGCCAGCCTTGTAATCCCTCTTGCAACACGCCCAACTTCACAGGATGTGCATTTGTTGATGCTCTACATATGGTTTTGAGCAAAAGTAATTCCCCCCCTTAACATGACAAAAACTAAGCATGCCCTACAATTGCAAAGGAAGGTCCTCCTGCCCTCACTTCCTCCCCTCCCTGAGCACTTACAGTGATGCTCATTTTGGAAAGCAGCATCATATTTTCACAAGTATCTCCATCACTTGGACAGATGTCTGTGGCAGTGGCATGGGTTAGGACATGAGTGTTCCCAGCTGTCCCCACAGCCCTGTGTGCCGAGAGCTCAGACGGTACCTTCAGGATGCCCAACTTGGCTTGTGCTGCCAGTGAAGGTGGTGCCATCCCCCACCACAGACACACAGTGTTTTCTGTGCCTCCCCATGTCTGCCAGGGCAGGAGAGCAACTACCTGGGTGAGATGGTGGAAACCCCATCCACCATCCTTGTGTAGTTTGGCTATTCAGCCTTTCCCCTCCAACTCCGCAAAAAGTAATTTTGGCATTTTAGCCTTGGACACAGTAAGGTGCTTATAGACCCTTTTGCATAGTCAAAGCTGATTCTGTGCTATTGCAGTTTGCTTTTTTTTTCAATCAGATACTGTAATTCAAGCATTCCCATCCCTTTCTCCTGGTGGATGCACCCCTACTCTTTGTAGTTGGATTAATTTTCTGACAGATCATTTTCCCTGTTTCCTTCCCCATCTAGCTGCAGAAACAGCTGCCTGTGGCTGTTTCAGACCAACTGCTGCTTCTTGGGAAATCCCTGCCCAGGGTTTCCTGAGCTGGGATGGGTTTTGGACCCCTCAGGGGTGATCTGTGTGTGCTTATGCATGAGTGTTCTGGATTCCTGAGCTCATATATGCCCAGAGTAGAAGTGTTAGATAGGGGAAAGGATTTTGTGGAAGAGCCCGTATGTTGTGAGTGGAGGGCATACACTGTGGGTGTGCCTGATGCTGAGAGAGAAAGAGTAAGAGTATGAGGAGGCAGCCACTACCTTAGCCCAACTGTCCTTTGCAGTCTTGCTCTGTCGCCTTCTCAGCTATTCTGGTCTCAGCTCCAAGGATTGTTTCTACTTTGTCTTGTAATCCAATTACTTTTCCATGTGAAATGCTTTAGCAACTGCAGCAGTGATGAGCACCCAGGACCCTTCTCCAGCACCCGTGAGTGACACCAAACTCCCTTGTTTGATCCCTTATCCCAGTAGTTTTTGAACTGCCTTCTACAGAAATCCATAGAAAGGGATTGAGATGCTCCCATGCTGTCACTGCTGGTGTGCCTTTTGGTGTCACAAGTGTGAGCCTCTCCAGAATGAGGCATGAATTGGAAATGCCACATCCCTTCTCCAGGGGGAGTGCCCAAACATGAGATTGGGGTGAAAGATTTGGGCTATGTGATGTGTGGGGGCAGCTCAGAAGCAGCTCCCACACCGGTGCTGCTGCATGTGAGAAACCAAATCCCATCCATAGCAGTAACTGAGCAGCCAAGATTCTGCTGGACCTGATTGTGTGTCAGCATTGCACTGCTGTACCCCATGAGAAGGGTGAGAATAGGAGGAAAAATAAACTGCCACAGGCATCTGGCATCAGGGGCGTTCCACTGCTTGACAAGGGAATTTGCATTTTTTAGTCAGGAAAACTTTTTTCTGTTTGTGTTTTTTGGGTTTTGTTTTGGGTTTTTGTTTTGGGTTTGTTTTTTGTTTGTTTGTGGGGGGGGTTGTGTTTTTTGTTTTTTGGGTTTTTTTTAATTCTCCCTAAATAAAAAGGATTGTTTCCTATAGAAATTAATTTCTATAGAAAAAGATGTGTTTCACACACACAGAGACACAAACCATGCAGTTAGTGGGAATCCCATTGTGTGTGGAAAATCAGCATAGATGGATGTTTCTGGCTGTTTACAATGAACCCCCAGGCTGAGGGCTCTGGTCTGACCCTTCCCAGCATGAAAGTCTCAGGAAGAAAAGGTCACCCCGCGTTCTTCCATTTTGGAATTCTGCTGCCTCTCTAAGTGTCTTTTGGGGACTGTGGGATGCCTGTGGGGTGGGACAGAAAGCTGGTGGGACCCAGGTGTGGGAGCTAGAGAATCAAGTACACTTTAGGTTGACAAACTGTGGATGGCTGGGTGTGTACAGTCATCAGGCTCCTGCGCGATGCCGTTTGGCCCAGGGTTTGATATTCTCCGCTTCGCACTTGCTGTACAGGTCTGTGACCTCCTTTTGAAACTTCTTCTTTACGAGTTTATTTTGGCTGGGCTCAGGCATTCATAAAATTCCTGGGGAATGGGAGGTTTGAAGCATGGCTTGTAAAAGGAGGAGTGGAGAGGTGGGAGAATGGATTGAGGAGGAGAGTTTTCCATTACCCTGTCATAGCCTCCCTAACGCAGGTCTTGCTCCTCTGAGCTCCTCTCCAAAACTGTGAGCTTCTGAAAAGAGGAGAGAAAAAGAGAAGAGAGAGGGGGAAGGCTTCCTTCCCCGTTTGGGAGGCAGGATCCATCCCCATGCAGATAGGTCTTTCTCCAGCTTCCCTTGTCAGTCATCCTTCTGCAGCTTTTGGTCTTCGCAGCAGGTCAGCAGAGTTGGTGAATAGCTCAGCAAGCACAAGGCATCTGAAACAAATTAGATCTCTTATAGCCACCCAGAGACTGATGATGGATGGAGGTCTGTATTTACAGCAAAACTAATTGGCAACATACACAGACATCCAAAAAAGTATATTATTTTGCCAGACTTTGGAGTCACTAGGCCCTTTATTTTTTATTGCAGAACATTATACAGCTAGAGACAAAAAAGAACAGTGAAAGTTTTAAATCTAATAAAAGCATTTGACTGCAGAGTAAAAATAACATACACAGAGAAGTTTGATTTGGAATCGAATTTTATTAATGGTCTTTTCTCTGCAAAATGTTTCCAATTAAAAAACAATTCTGAAGTGATGCATTAATAAACTGCTCCCCCCTCTCCTTTGGAGGGACTAAGAGTTTTAAAGGCTGAGGTGGATAAAAAAATCCATTGGATGTTATTAAAACATAATTTAATATAACCTAAATATAGTGGTTGCATACCACAGAGAGAGAACCGGCTGTATAATTGAATTCGAAACAATGATAGTATGTTGACTTTTCAAAGAGAAATATTATCAGATTGTAAGCTGCTGTTCAAAAGAGGGGTCTTCTTTAAACACTAAGGCATGTAAGAAGCAATAAAGAGAAAAATCAGCCACGTTTCCCTGGACAGCATGTGGCAGATTTAGATTTCTCAAAGGCACGAATATATGTGAAATTGGGAGCATGCGGTAGATGAACAGCCTGGATTCCAACAAGTCATTTGTTTGATTTTTAGATGAATGGCCTCTTTGCTTAAAAAGGAAGAGAGAAGGGTGAATACAGAGAGAGACAGATAGATGAAATGGTTATTGCAGATCTGGTCTCCAAAACATGTCTGACAAAATTGTGTATTTTTATCTGTCGATGTCATTTGGCAGAGCCTGGCTATGAGTGATGAAAGCTTGTGTAAAGTGGGCTGAGAGCTTTGTTCCGTGATAGATATATTTGCATGAGAAATAGGTGAGCTTGAGAGAAGGTCAAATACATGCATGATGAGGGGGCTTTGGGGTGGGGAGAGGAATCTGATTCTCCTGACCATCTACACTTCTGTCCTCTTCCTTAATTTTGTTTCAAAGTGTGGATGAGCAGAGACCAACCAGATGATCTGCATTATCAACTTTCTATGCTAAAACCCCAGCTTTCTCTCTGCTCATGCAGAAGACAAAGGAACAAGTTCCCTGCCCTATCTCAAACACCAGAGTCACCACAATCTCCATCACGAGGAATCCTCCTCCTGAAGACCTGCCAAAATCAGAGGCTGCAGCAGGCACTGTTGGAACAAGAGCACCCACACCCTGTGTCACTTCTGCTGGCACAGAGCCAGAGTAAAGAGGCTATCCTTGTTCCTTACTGCCTCATCCCATTATGGCAGGGTGAAGACCTCTCTACACCCAACCATATCATTTGCATCCACTTCAACGCCCCTTTCCCCAGCAGCACCGTGTGAAGGGATCTAAGTGCAAATAAGAATTAGACCCATGATCTGACTCTGAAGGATTATCCCAGATCACCCATTATTACTATTATT
>VXAU01002754.1:535109-550954 GCA_013399695.1 Formicarius rufipectus
TTTTTTTTTTTTTTTTTTTTTTTTTTTTTTTTTTTTTTTTTTTGGCTGCATCTGGGAAACCAACCTTTGTGTAAACAGCTATCAGAGTGAGCAGGAGTATGTGATCCATTAGCTCCGCTGAAAACACAATCATTGTGTTATTCCAAGCTGATGAAAACGTCCTCTGTAGTTTTCTCTCCCAATGTCCACATGCCAATCAGCGTTTGTCAGTGATATAATTTTCTCACATAAACACATCCGTTGTGCAACTTCCACCCCGAGTAAATAGACATAATTCCAAAACCAAATAACACACTTGGAGGGAAATGGGAGATTAGACAGACAAGGAGGGGGAGGGGGAGGGAAGGGGATTGAAGCTACAAGGAGAGATCAGCTTTAATTGCAAAGGGGGAAGATGGAAAATTCTCAGGAACAGGCAACACGGCTGGTTTATTTCTTCATAGGGCTAAAAAGCCTGGGAAGGAGAACATTTGGGGCTATTTTTTTCATGAACATTTGTGAACGAGGACCACCATGAATTGCTGAAAGAAGGATGGCTGTTGTTTATGGAATTGGGAAAACATTTTTTTTCCCAATTTGAAACAGAATAGACAATGTGCTATAAGTGGGGAGGTGCCATTTCCCTGTTTTCACCAGAAGGCCTGCTCAGACATGCTACATTTTCCCCCTCCTCGTTCAAAGCTTACATAACCTCCGGGTAATTGTATCTTTGAATCCAATATTGCAGACTTATGCAGAAGAATGTTTTCCATCCCATATGTTTCCAGTGTGTTTGGTGTGTCTGTGTTTGTGTGTAAGGAAATTTGTAAAATAAATCCTTTATTTACATGAGTCCCCAGACTTGGCAGAGCATGGCTGTGCCATGTGCATTCATACAGGACTTGTCCATGACTGTACATAGTGTTTATTTAACTATATCCTCTGCCTACGCACTGTACAAAAGGCATATGTGTACACCAGAAAATATTATATGACTGTAGAAAATACATCTGTTCTTCAGAAGAATGTCTTATATGTGATCCTAGGGGAGAATTATTCAAGAAAATAGGTTGGCACAGGAGGAAGGAAAACAAAATTTTAATTGTGTGTGTTGGTGTGCATATACATACATTTTGTGTGTGTATGCATACATCCTTGAGCGTCTCTCCAGGTCATAGCCCTTGCAAAACCGAAGTCTGAAAGCACTCCTGCATCATACAGGATCTCTTGTCCTGGGGCAGAATTAAACCTATTAACCATTTTCCAAATTAATTCACACTTCTGGAAACATGGCTCTTTGCTCGTATTTACGTGCACACTTCTTTACAAAGACATGAATTTTAATTTCGGCTCTGCCTTAGAGAACCAAGTTGGGTGATTTCAGGGCCCCCCCGAACCCGGGTGGCCAGCAGCGCAGTCCCAAGCTCACTCCCCGGCAGGCAGATTGCAGGCAGCTGCCCATACGCCCAAACCACGCTGGCCAGAGATGCTTTCCCCCCCTTTCCATCTGCATGCCAGCCTCATCTCCCGCTGGGAGGATGCTGTGGGTGTCAGCCCGTGCAGCCGGGGACACTGCAGGACAGCTGTGCGGCAGCACACGGGTTGAGCATCTTCCTGCGTGGGAGGGGAAGAGAGTCTGAATCAGTGTACCCGCTAGGTTTTACAGAGCTCCTCCACTCACCGGGAGGCGGCAACATCCCTAAATGTCTCCCAGCTGCTGTGTTCTCAGCCATCATTTCTCTTGCCAAGAGCAATCTGTGCTGTCGCCCTTTCCACTCCGGAGCACCAGCTATCCCAAACCTGCTCATGCCCCCCACTGCCTCTGCCAGTGCCCCATTCAGGGGGCTGGCTGCCTGCTCTGCAAGGGGTGTGGGACACACATGCTTTTATGTGATCCCATGGGAACCGATCTGGTTTCAAACACAAGTGCGGGATCACCTGATTTGCATTTTTCCCAATCTGAGGGTCCCAGGCACGGGGAGGGGAGAGCTGAAACCTTAAACCGCTTTGTGCTTATTTGCTTTATGATCCTGTTGGGTGCAGTGTTTACTCAAATCCGGCAAGCATCTGGATTAGATAATTTGTTGGAAATTAGCAGTGTTTGATGGTTATCGGCCCTTGCGTGATTAAAACCCGGCTGTCAGCATTGTGTTTGGGTTTCAGGAAGGCAGGGACACCAGCTGCAGGAATCCCCATGCTCAGAGCCGTGGGGAGCAGCAGGGCTTGCACCCACTCCAGAGGGAATCCATCCAAGAGCCCCATGCACTAATGTGGGACTTTCCAGGAGAGGCAGAAGGGCAAAAGTGCTGAAAAAAATTACTTTCAGCTCGAAGTGACATAGATGCTTTCATCTGTGAGGTGGTGCAGGGGGCTACATCTTCCATCCTACAAATATTTCGGCTGCTTCTCCCAGGTCTGTGCTTTCCTCTTCATATTTATGCCCAAGGTGGGCACAGCTAGAATGCAGAAGAACTTTTATTAGTTTCTACTCTTTGCTTTTGATTTCTTATATTTAGGAAAGAATTTGTGCATCTCTTCTCATCCCTGCACTCCCTTCCCATCCCCACACCCCCAGCCTACCCCTGCACCTCCACATGCAAACACAAAAATTATTCACACTCTCTCCTCCTCTTTCCTCCGCCCTTCATGTTGGTGTTGGATCTCACTCCCTTTAAGCTGAGGTTTTAAAGTTGGACTAAATGGTGACAAGCCCAAACCCTGCTGGAGGGATTTATCGTTGTAGTAATATGCACATTTTTTTCACAAGTCTTCATGGAGCAGTTCAGCAAAACACCCATGGCGTGGCAGAGGTCTTGCTGGTCACAGGGAGAGGGGCATATTAAAGACAGTGCTTCATCCACTCAGGATCACTGGGGCTCAGTGAATGAGATGTCCAAGTGATTTTTGTAGAACGGGATCAGATACATTTGTACTCTGTGCTGGGGCAGAACCTGGTCAGCTCCCTGCCAGGACAGTCAGACAGGTTCCCTAGGGCATGCTCTGCCTGGTGGGATATTCAAAAGCCAGAAAAACCCCAGAGAATGCTTAGGAAATTGGATAATTACAGAATATCCCATTTTCAGATAGACCAGGTAGATAAATTTTTAAGGAGAAAACTATGTATATTTTGCAGGATAGTGAGAGATGTGCATTTATAAATATATATTATATAATAATATATAGGCTTTTAAAGCATGCTTTCTCATACAGAGACTCTAAAGAATTAAGATTTCCAGCTGTTCATGTGTTGATATACCTGATGTACAGTATAAAACACATAAGATTGACTCTGTATCTGCTGTGTGCATTTGAAGAAGCGAGTTAGGACTTTCTAAAAGCTGCAAGAGAATGGCTTTGAAAGTATAAAGATAACATACTATATTACTTTGAAATCTCTGCAGTTTTGGTACACTGTCACAGTAATAGTAAATGAACAGACCTGAAATATAAAGGATGTCTTGGTTTTAATTTTGTTAATATAGTGTAATGAGCTCTCTTCAGAAAGGACGCCAAATAATAAATAATCTTTGGAGTTACATTCTGAAAGCTTGTTTTTTTGTATATGAGTACGCAGCTGTGTTCATGTCAGGAATATGGGAAGCTCACACAACCCTCCAAATGCCCTATTGTGTTGCTGGCAACAGCATTTGTTTATGATTTCTCACCCTCTTCTAAATGCTAGCATTTCCGTTTAGTGATATATTTTGTCAGTATATAAAATCAGTAGGTAATAAAAATTATGAAGAAATATTTTATAAAAATTATGGGACATTTTGTCTCTCCATCTGAAGAAAATCTTTGCATTAGGATAAATTTTGAGTTCATGCAGCTTCAACCTGGATTGTGGTGGGATGCCTCTGAAATCCCTGTGTGCTGTGCATATCCTTTGCAAGAAGAGCAGAACCAGGCTTTGGGGTGGCTGTCAGCCACAAGACATAGTCTATAAATTCAGGCGAGTCAGGTGGAGGTTGAGCTTTGAGGTGGTTTGGAGGCAGGAGATGGCAGAAGATTCCCATCAAGCCTTTATGGGATAAAATGGAGGGGGGGCCCAACTGGCCCCACTACTTGCCCCAAACAGTGTCTGCTGCAGCAGTGTCTGCCAGCTCCCCCTTACACAAGAGGTGTGCCAGTTTATTTGGTCCCCTTTGCATCAGCACAGAAGAAGTGCCAGGGATATGCCAGTGCCATGGTGGGGAACCTGCACTGGTGATCCTCATTCATACCTGCAGGCAGGTGCCACCTGGGCTGTCAGCCTTGCCCAGGCAGGATCTGTGCATTTTAAACGTATCAAGGCAAATCCAGAAGGAGCTGTGGAGTCATATAGCAATGGGAATTATCTTTCATGCCCTTATTTTCAAACTGCTGTTGTGCATTTAAAAGCTATTTCTCTGGTTTTCAGTCGACGGTTGTGGAACCTGGGTCTGTCTGCAGATGGGATGCCCCTAGGCTGATCCATCTGGGATGCCCCTAGGCTGGGGCTGGGATGTTCCTGCTGGGATGCCCCTAGGCTGATCCATCCCATATCAGTATATCTATATGGACCAATGGATGGTTAGTCTTGCAGTACCTGCATCCGGGACAGTTGAGATACGAGGCAGCCCTAGACCAGACTTTGTAGGTGTGTGTTCTCTGTAGGCTTCTGGACTAGAGAAATTATCAAATCATCACCTTGAAACCTTTCCAATCCCTACCCACCCACAGTTTGATTTCTGGGGCCTTCAGATCTCCAGGCAAGTTTGCTGCCTCACGCTAATGAGTACCGCGCACTGAGTGAAAACTCTATCTGCACATCTTTAAATGAAACCAACCCACATGCACGCACACACAGAAATCATTTCAGCCTACCCAGTGGGTTTTTGCCTTGCTGCATGTGCAGTTCCTATTGATGTGGGAACGATGGAGCAGAAGAAACTCCTTAAATGTGCATCAGGAGTATTAATTTCTCCTTGTTGCCTGCAGCATGGGTTCAGACGATATGATCATGTAAAAGGGAATGATTTCCTGCCCTGTAGAATTTAATTTTATGAATGGAGCCATGTAATGCAGCATAATAGCTTTAAAAAAAACTACCATAAAAGACATGAGAGGAGAAACCAAGTTATACACTGCTCTGTCATATGGAAAACAAGGCTAACTTACATGGATTAACTTCCGTGTTTGCCCTTTCATTGTTCCTTGATGGTAAAACTCTTGCGTTACAATTTTCAGAAGCACATAGCACAGAATGGTTTATGATGTTTACTTAACATATAGGACAATAGATGGAAAATTGCCATAATTTGTGACGCTGACTGCAAAATAAACCTACCATCATTCACACAGAGTACTGTCCCTTTGGGTAAACAGCCACGTTGCTGGTTGGCAGGAACAGACCATCGCCTCCCGGGTCCTTCTTGTTGGAGCTGCACATCTTCGGGCCTCAAGCCACTGGTGTTTGAACATAGATGCCTTTTGACTCCAGTGGGGCAGTGCTGGCACTCCACAAGTTCTTTGTCCTTATTTAGATAAAATAGAGATCCATGAAAGGCTTCCCGGCTCAAAAAACCCATCATGTGGTGCTTCACAATAGCTGCCGACGTGGGAAAGTTGCAGAGAGGCCCCCAACCAACAGCTTAGATATAAACTTCTTGAGGCTGGGGCAGTTCAGATGTGAAGCTGGGTCTATGTTGTAGCCCTGGTCCCAATTCTATGTTCATTTACTATGATAAGAAATCTCCTCATTGCCACATTGATTTATGAAACCATCTTTAGTGCATCAAGGTGTGTTGGAGTCCAAAGTGACTCAACTGCATGGTGCTTTTTCCATGAGACTTTAAGTAAGGCCTTGTCCAAAGAGCAGAGATTGAATTATGAGTGTGTCTGAGGAGATGAGTCCAGTGACTTTTACATATGTTTGAATTAACAAATCAAGACAGAGTGGGAAGGTATTGATTTTTCCTCCTCATCCAGGACCTAAACAGCCAGACCTAAACCCATTCCTGCCACATACACATCAAACCTCTTCTTAAAATTCCCTAACGATGGAGCTACCATAAATTCCATCAACAATCTCTTCCACTGTTCCCTTGAGTTCCCCTTGAACAGTTTTCCTTGTGATGTCTAATGTCATCCTGTCTTAGCTGCAGCTCAGGGCAAGACTCCTTTTCTCCTTCCCATAGGAGACACAAAGGTCTATAACCTCCCTCTTCTCACTCAGAGGTTTGTGGACTGTTAGACTGTGTCCTCTTTTCATCTTTTAGACTGAACAAACTCACTTGTTTTCAAGCATTTTTCATATTATGTTTTCTAGATTTCTGACCTGCTTTTTGTGGTTGTTGTGCTCCTCTGGATTTGAGCTGCTCTGTGCCTTTCTTAAGGACCTCCCTCCAAGTCTGACTATCCCTGGATTTGATCAGCTCTGATCAAAAGTTGGTTATGGACCATCTTCGTGGTTTTGACTTGAACTGGATCCAAAGCAAACAAATCCCATGGAATTTTTTCCCATTGGTCTCTTGGGATGTGGCAATTTTAAAGCAGTTGCAGAAGATAAACACAGCAGAGACTTTCCTGGTAATGAGCAGTGGGACAGGCTTAGCTCATGTGTCTTGCATAAGTTGCCCCAGGTTATTAATTTCAGCGTGGGGCTCAGTTTTTCTCTTTGACATGCCACACTGGCTTTTGATCAGCCAGGAGCAGTGACACAGAGGAGAGGGAGAAACTGTATGAGCACTGGACTTTGCCCACAGCCACACTGAAATAACAGCCCTCCTGGTTTGCTTTGTTGTGCATCATCCAGCTCACCAACAGTAATTTGCCAGAGTCCAGGTAGACTATAAAACCCCATTCAGTATGTCCTGTTCCACGTGGGTGTCCACTCTGGAAGTGTTTGTAGCTGGTTGTAGTTTAAATAGTACAGCAGGTTGTCAGCCAAACTGCTGGCAGGTACAGGCTGACAAGGAACAGACAGAATAGATTTATCCAATCTCATGTCACATCAGTCCAGACTTTTCTCCAGTTCTTGTGACCAGGGAAGCTGCAGTTGAGGTTTTTAATCTTGACTTTAACATCAGTCCATGTGACGTTCCCATAAACATAACAGTTCAGTCAGTACTAGTCAAGCTGTTCTGTTGTACCAGGTATGGAGAGAAGTATAGCTAATCTGGTTGCTTTATACCAATCATTCTGAGAAAAAAGAACCTTGTTTGCCTTTTGCAAGCTCTTTTATTGTTATTATTAATAATAGTAGTAGCTATATTCAAAGAGCCTGTCTTTTGAGGGAAAGAACTTTCTAGTTGCACTTCAGAAAAAAAAAACAAAAACAAAAACAAAAACCAAAAACCAAAACAAACAACAACAACCAAAAAAACCCCCCACACCAAAAAAACACTTCTAATAAAATAACCCTAAAAGTTTTGTCTAAGAGCATGTCATTATGTCAACTCTGTTCAGCAGAGAAGCATTGCATTCGGTAAATATATATTTGGGAGCTACTTTGTGATCATTGACATTTGACATTGTTCTTACATCTCTCCCTATTAGCATGTTTATATTTCAAGTGTACTTGACCTATTTCAGAAATATTCCTCATCTTTTCCCATTATTTACTGAGCAGCAATAACCCTTGAAAGACCGCTGCATTTTACAGGCTGCAAAGTTTCATGGAAACAAGAGGCCCCTCTTGTGTTGCTTAAGTAGCTCATCTGGGAAGGTAAATACAGTCCTGGATTTAATTAGGAGCTGCAGTATTAATATTTATAGAGATGAAACTGGCTGGGGAGGGAGGTGAAAGAAGAGGGAGCAGTGGTGTGTTTGTCATGGCTGAAATGAACTGACCGATTAATTCTTCATGAGGGACACGGACAAATGTCTGGATCTCTTGCATGAACATAACTACTTCACTTCTCACTCTTAACAGGGCGCTGGGACAAAGGCAGATATCCAAAGACAGCTTGGACCAAAAACTTGTTTTCCTTAATGTTTAAATGCTATTTTTCATGCTGAAGCAGATTTGAAGGCCAAATGACAATGTTTTAAAGACAGATCCTCTAGGGAGTACGGAGAAGGGAATTTCGGATGCTGGAGCAACAGGAGAGATCTAATCTATAGTGTCTCATATTAGATATGATTTTCATGTGCTGCAATACTTTTCTGGATATTAGCGTGTTTTGAGGCATGAAATGAAAAGTTAAAATCTTCCACTATTTTGTTACTGATAATGGATAAAGATTCAGCCATAATGCCTGGCATTCAGATTTTTAAGTGGTACAACTCCTCAATATATATCAAATATATCAAATGCCTTTTCATCTCCGCAGTGTTGAATTAGAATATATTGTCCATTTTCAAATTCTCACACACAGGAAAAAAATTTGAGTCTGCACTGACCCCTGAAACTCAAGATACAATTGAAGTTTTTCTGATCTTGCCTTTTCACGCCCAGTGTGACTGTAGAAAACTCCTGGCTTGAACCTGACCTGTTTTACTCATTTTTGCTCTGACCTTTTACCCCTTAGTACAAAAGTTGTTTGGGAGAGGTTTGAAGGTACATAAAATAAGGGATCTCAGCATCCATCCTTCAAGAGTGGTGTCATTGGGAGCTTAAATACGAGCATGAATTGTTCAAAGGTGGCATCTTCCATATTGATATAATGTGTGATGGAGAGTCTTGGTACATGAGAAGTTAGAGGTCACTTAAGAACATAAAGCTGTGTCAGAGGCAACAGGGAAAATATGCTTTTTTTTGCTCAAAGAGCAGTTCACCTCTTTGTTCTCCCTTTTGTACCCAGGCTGCACCTGGCACTTTTGATTTTAATTAGCAGGTACTGGGGGAGCTCAGGACCGACCCATGTTAGAAAGCATCACCTTTGCTTCAGGCACAGCTTCAGCTCTTTGTTCTGCTCTTGTAGGGTAATTGGATACTAATAAATCAGCTCTCTGGTTCACCATATTTAAGATGCTTCTAGTGACTGGAAAAAAAATGCTCTTGTCTGTTTAGTTCTTGTCTTTGGTTTGCTCTGTGCTTTTCTTCCATTCTTTCTGTTAAGACCAACACTCTGCTACCTCCATTCTGGAGATCAGCTTTAGCTCCTGTACAATTCAGTTACCTTTTTGGACAATAAAGGAGAAAGATGCTTCGGCCCAAGCCCTTCATTTCTGCTTTATGTTCCCCTGTGGAAGTCGCTTGCATCCAGCATGGTGCTACAAGTCTTCCCCACTCCAAGGTCCTACATGGCAGACATAGAAAGCTGGAGACAACCACCAGCTCTGCACAAGCCTGAAAACAGTCCCAAGCCCCATGTCTGCCAAGGGACATGGGGTGTTCTTTCCTCATGTGACAGGACATGAAGCATGTTGCAAAGTCATTCACCACCTTCCACTCACCTACTTAGGCGCTACAGCCTCTAAGTTGCAGCACAATAGTAATTTCACCATACCACTCTGCAAGATCTGCTGTCAATAGGGCTACCTGCTGTACAGGCAGAGGCTGTAACTGGGGGTGGGAAATGAGGTTGTGTCCATCCTTATAAAAAGACCTAGGCAGGATAATCCAGATCTCAATGAGGGCAGCCTTGACTCCATGGAAAAGGCAGAATCTGGCCATAAATAGTGTGTACCACAAAGACACACAGGGGAAAAAAAAAAATAAAGTAAAAAAAAAACCACTTAGCAACAGCAGCAACAGTTGCCACTGCAATTATTCCAGCAAATGACAATAATCTGTGTTGACCACACTGTGGTCTGCTTCTACCTTGCCAACTTATTCCTGCTCCAGCCATTAATATCAGTTTATTTTGCACACAAAGAAAATAGCTCTCAATTAAAGCTCCCTGTGCACTTTGTGAGTCATTAGTGAAGTCTCATGATATCTGTGACCTAAAGAGAGCACTGTGAGCTACATTTTCTTGAGCAAGAACCATGATCCACTGGTTGTCAGAGGAACTCATTTGTCACTTCTTGTCCCTCATATTTGTGGCCCCGTTCCTTGGAATAATAAGAGCTTGGCTTGAGGAATGGGCATGAAATGTGGTTGTGTTTAAAATTTGTTTATTTTCATTGTTTTTCTTTAGCTTTGTTCTTGGAGCTTGTACAATAAAGGCAAATAATTTAAAGGGCACAGAGTGTTGGAGTTTGGTTTGGTACAGTGTGGGAGGCTGACAAAAAATCTAGCGCCAAGTGAAGGGACTGCATTCAGTGAAGCCAAGGTGAACTGAGGTATTTAAAGACTCTGAAGGACTTGGAGTAACTTCCATCCTCCCTCTCAGCTTGTAACTCACACCTGGCTCACACCCAGGCTGAACTCACACCCTGCTACTGCCAGGGAAGTTACACCTCTTAAGTCATCGGCTGCAAATCTGACTCAAGGAGCCAAAAGGAGCTCAAGTTGGGCAAACACCTGCTGAATCATGCAGCCAGCAAGCAACAAGGAAGAGACACTAAGCCGGTATGAATCACTGCTAATCACTCTGAGAGCTAATTGACACATTCCTAAAATTCCTCTCAAGGTTCTTGGCACTCTGAGCTCCATCACTTTCTTCAGTGTCAGCAAAAGGAAAGGCATATAGGTGCATGAGAAAGACTTCTTTTGTGTAAATAAACAGACACCACTGGTGCATGTGAGGGCTCCAGGGCTGGCATGACAGCAACCTTGCCCCAAAAAGCATTTGTGAGAACTGGGGGTGATCCTCTGCTCCCCACAACTGCTCCTTCCCATCTGACTTGTTTCAGATGTGCCACTGCATCTGCTTCAATGGCTTGAACACACACAGACACCCTAAATTCTCCCAAAGAAGATGCTAGAGAAGCATCAGTCCTGCTTAACACCCAACTGAGCATGAGGAAGGCACAGGATGTCCTTCGCTATGTAAGGCTGGTCCTCTAAATTCCAGAAACCTCTAAGGCAGCTCCTGCTGAACCTGTGGTACAGTACCTGTTTCCAAGCTGCTTATTAACATGTGCTTCTTACCATTACTGGCATTCATATCAACTCAGCTCACCTGTAGAGTTGGTTAATGTGAAGATGACAACCAGCAAGCACAGACAGTGTTCTTAGCTCAGGATATGCAGCATGAAACCTTTAACTACTGCACAGGCAAAACAGGCATAGACTGTTTCCTGTGGCCAGGCAGATGATCTCTCCTTAGTATTAAAACATATCCAGAGAGGAGAGAGGAAGCACTCCTCCATCCTCTGTTCCTATGTGGCATCTGGGTAGTGGCTGTGTTTGCCAGCAGTGGGTTCAGTCTCTGCCACTGCCAATGTGTGTCTGAAGGGACTTCTCTGACTACTAATCAGGGGCAGCTTGAAATTATGTACCAAAAACTACTGAACCTGCAGTTTTGGAGGGACACCTGTGACTTTCTCCTGCTGCAGCCCTCCAGCATGTTGGTATTTTTGTCTTTATTTTTGTGTTGATGATAACATCTTTGCTCTCCTTGTTTTCTGAATTTCTGTGCCAATGAGCTCCATAGTTTAACAATGCATCTTATGAAAAGCCTTATTGCTTCTTTGGCCAGTCCCTAATTCTTGTAAACTGAGAAAAAGTTCAGTGTTGCCTTCTCTATGAGGTCTGAGGATGTGTACTACTGTAAGCACACACGCTAAAATAACTGCTAGTAACAGCTCTAAGTTGGTGTTTTTCCTTTACTTCTCCCATCACAGATGCTCCCCACATGTGTGTTAGATTGATTCTTTTCAGTCTCTACTGGCATATTTCTTTATAAATTCATATTGGCTATTTAATTAAGATTAATTAGGAGAGATAAGAGATAGTCTAAGTAAATTTTTAAGAAAAAAATGTTAATTAAGTTCTATCTAGATTTACTGCATGGGAGTCAAACTCACTGTGACTCAAACTGAAACACTGGGTTACATTAGGTGTATAGCAATAGACAGATTAAGGCTGCTATATTGCCTTAGTTTTTCTAACAATATATTTCTCTTAATGAAACAATTGATATGACTACACTTCAATTGAATGAGCTCTGTATTGTCCTTTCTAAAAAGCACTAAGCTCAGCACAGAGCACTGCAAAATTGCTGGGTTTGTTTTCGTCTCCTTTCAGTTTAGACATATGGCTAATCATGCTTGAAAACCACATAATCTTATCCAGGGCAAAATTCATATCATTATGTAGGAAGAGTTTAAGTGTTTCCCCCTTATTTTAAAATAATGTTAAACTGGGATTATGCTGTATTATGTTCCTTTTGGACCTTAGATGTCCATGTGCATTCATATCAGCCGTCTGGCTGTCACATCCATGCTTACTGCCTCAGTGAGTAACAGAGAAGGAAACCAGCATATTAACTCCTGAAACAAATGGGGCCTTCTCTTTGTAAGAAGATAGCTGAGACATAACTTAATATTAACTGCTCCCTGTTCTTCTTCATGGAAAGCTCAGTAACATGACAGATGTCATGTCAGGTGACAGATAAATGAGTATTAATGGTCTTCCAGGCTGCTGAAGTTTTAGAATATAAAAACACATCCCACCCTCTTAAGAAAATCTTCATTGTACAGTAGATATTTTTGAACAGCATATTTTTTTATTAGATGTAAAAGTAGCCCATATCCCACAATAATAAGCACATGGCCTTCTGTGCCTGCTACATCCAGTATTGATTCTACCTTTTTGCAATTGAAAAATATGCACAGAACTATGTGAATAGATAACATGGACATCTGAACAATGATTTATTTTGTCAGACATGCTGAACTATGGATGATGTGCACACACATATTTTAGGTAGTCAGCATTATTAGTGTACCCATAAACTCACACATCTCTGCAGGTACCTGCAGGTAAAGCTGTGTAATTATCCACACTGAGGTCTCAAGGCAGAGCTCTGAGATTTCTTATCTAATTCTCTGTGGAGAGAATTACTTGCATGTATCTCTGTGGGGCGTACCTATTTATAGAGATTGTGTGGTGGTGTGTGTGGCAGATTTATGTGCTGTACTTTGCCCTCACACACACCTATGATGGCCAGGATGGGTACAGCAGGTACGGGAATATCTATATAATATACATATCAGTGCATTTTGAGCAGCTCATTGAGTTTAGCGTGGTACTCCTTCTGCTGCTTTTGTGCAAGTTCATTATAGAAACATACTTGAGTTTGCTCAGTTGCTTATCCCAAAGGCCAACTTTTGATCTTCTCTTGGGAACCTGTCGCACTGCCTTGGTCTCTAGGTACCACAGCCAATGTGTTTACCAACTCTTTTTCTCTTTCTCGCCCTCTCTATTATGTGTCCCCTTTTTTCTTCCACACAAAAGCCCTGTGCAGTGCTTGTGTGTGGTCCCCAAGAGATGCGGGCCCGGCAAGGAGCCGGTTTTCGGCAAGGCTCTGGGCTGGAGGATCTGTGAACCCGTGCAATTAGCAGTTT
Organism: Formicarius rufipectus; assembly: GCA_013399695.1. Classification (NCBI taxonomy): domain Eukaryota; kingdom Metazoa; phylum Chordata; class Aves; order Passeriformes; family Formicariidae; genus Formicarius; species Formicarius rufipectus. The sequence goes on from VXAU01002754.1 coordinate 548,451, forward strand.
AGATCCGGGACCCCACGTGTGGGAGCAGGGCCCGTGGTTGTGCCGCAGCGACGGGGACAGCCGCCCTCGGGGCGAGTGCACCGACCCCTGGCAGAAGGGTCACGCCGCGCCACAGACAGCCCCGAGCTCAGGAAAAACCCAGAGATCAGAGCCGCAATCTGTAGTGGGGTGTCCTCCCCGCCGCCACCCCCTGCACAACACATGGATTCAGAAAGGGATCATTTGGAAAGCATTTGCAAACATATGGGTCGTTTTTAAGTCAAGACTTCTCTAATTCACTGTGTTTCCTAGTTTTTCTGGAGGGAGCAGTTTGATGGAGCGTTTTTTTTTTGGGGGGGGGTTTGTTTTGTTTTGTTTGGGGCTTGGGGGGGGTGCAGGCTCTTGCTGCAAAAAGCTGGGGAAAAAAAAAAAAAAAAAAAAAGAGAAGGGATGAGTGGTGGAATAAAGAGCACAGCAAAGCTACCTTAAAGCAGCTTGTTCCCAACTCATGTCCCTTACATAGAGATTAAAAGAACAAACACTCTGCTCTTCTTAATGATGGCATTACCAAGTATAATTAATTAGAAGGGTAGAAAAAGGAATCAGATCCCTGATGCTAATTACTTTCCTAAAAGGATAATATGCTCTTATGTTACCAGTCTAGATCTGACAGAAATATGTCTATTACTGCTAGTGCTGTTACTAATCAAGTAGTAAAATAAAATACCCAAGGGATATACATGCCTGGGTTTATTTATATGCATGTATGTATACATACACATGCATATAATGATACACTCACTATATTACAATATACATATTTAATGCTATGTTTTATATATATATCTCATGTGTACAAGTACTCATGTGTTATCAGTTCATAGAATCATAGAACCATTTAGGTTGGAAAAGACCTTTAAGATCATCGACTCTAACTGTTAATCCAGCACTGCCAAGTCCACAGCTAAACAATGTTTATGTATTTAGAGTTAGAGTGGATTTTAGACGTATATGTTGACAGACATCCAGGCTGAAAGACAAATATTTATGACACCACTTCCCTGCAGTGCTACCACCAAAGAAGGAGAGCAATAAACAAAAGCTCCCCCCACCTTTGCCAACCATGGCCTGTGCACTCAGGTCTGGGTAGGATCGGAGCTGAGTTTTCCTTTCTGAATGTGATGGCCCATTAGGCTGTGTTGTGAAGGACTAATGACTGGATGGCATTGATTTGCAAAGGAATTTTAGCTGCAGAAAATGATCGATGTCTTTCAGCTGAAGATTTGTCTCAGCAGGCTGGACATATTTTGGGTAGCCTGCTCTGGTTACTATGAAGGATTGCTAAATAAATGGTGGGTTAGCAGCTGAAACACACAGGCTTTGGGTATTCAGTGGGAGACCTGGCTTGCAGAGTTGTTATTATCATCACTTCAAGAAGTTGGAAGGGATGTGTAACACAGCCCACGTAAAATCCTGGCTCTCAAATGACTTTACCATATACACATATAGTGCAGGAGTTGTTACTACAAGTAACTACTACATATTTATCTACATCCTTCCCCCGCCTCTTTGTGTGTCTGAGTCCACAGATGTGGTGGCCCCGTGGATGTGCATACGCATGTGTGGGTGTGAACGTACATATGCACATCTCTCTGTGCACAGTTGTGCCCCCCTGTATGTGGGTGTGTGTGATACCTGTGTGCACAGATGTGTTTCAGTCTGTGAGCACATTTGGGCCCAGGCTGCATGTTTGTATCATATATATGTGTTTGTAGGTGCATTTTACCTACAGGAGAAAACCCACATATGTAGAACTCTGTGTGTGTATATGCAGGTGTGTGGTACATACATAAGCTTTCCAAAATATCACTCTTTCTCCCCATTTCTGCCTCCCCATCCTGAAATTCCCCCAGACTGTGAATTTTCTTCATGACTTGAGGCCTTTGCCCAGTGCTTCTCAGTGAGCAGAAAACAGTAAGTGCAATTTAATGTATTATTTATGAGTGGTGGGAAAGTCTAAGGGGGTTTTAATCTCTGCTTCTCCACTTCCTTCCCAGATGAAAACCATTTCACCTCCCTTCCCAGATATTCAGCTCCAGTGTGCTCCCCCACCCCACTCCCATCTGCGCCTTATTTGTACAAATGTTCCCGTGTCTTTAGAAATCATCTTAAAAAAAAAAAAAAGAGAGAGAAAAAGAAAAGAAAACCCTTGGCAAACCCATATTGTACTTAAACATTTGTGAAGATTTTGTTTCTCTCAATATGGAAGCGAGAGGGGGCTCTGGGAGGGGTTTTCGTGGAGAAATGTCTCATTCAGTCTGCTGAGCCCCCTCCTTGAAGTTTCTTTTCAAGGCTGTTGGAAAGTTGGGCAAACTGAAAAGCAAAACAATAATTAGAGATAATTGCTTGTGTCCAAACACAGGCATCAAAGCCTCAGGGGTCTCATTTGTGATGGGCCTTAGTGTGTGATCCAAAAAAAAAAAAAAAAAAGAAAAAAAAAAAAAAAAAAAAGGGACCCTTTTTTT
>VXAU01002754.1:552173-719392 GCA_013399695.1 Formicarius rufipectus
CCCCCCAAACCAGCAGGCAAAACAAACACCTCACTGCAGTAGTTTAAAATACTCAGATCCTGCTGGACTTGCTCAAGCACATCGCCGGGTTCATGAGCGTAGTGCCAGAGAGAAGGCAGGCAGGCACGAAGGGGTTTGTTAGCCGTGTCCCCCCAGCCCCGAGGCAGGTGCATGCGGGAAGGTGACTCCCGCGGTGGCACCGCAGCAGGGCCGGCGGAGATGCCCCAAACGGGGTGGTCCCCCGGCGAAGGGGGTGGTCGAGCCCTCCCGCCGGTGCGCCAAGGCGCCGGCATCGCCAGGCAGTTCTAATTAGCAAATAAAGATGTTGATCATTAGCGAGCAACAAACCTCCAAGCCAGGCGGGCTCTCCCCGGAACCGGGCTGGGGGCCGAGGGTTCTGTCCTGCCGCCGTCCCGAGCCGCTTCCCGGCCGCCGGGCGCTCCGGCCCCATCACCTGGCGCACAGCTGCCGCTCTCCTAGATTGCTTTCTTGTTTGATATTTCTTTTCCCCGCGTAGGGCTGCTGCAGTCGCGGAGAAATCTGCCTCATCCCAGAGCCCCCCCTCAACACCCCGATCTATCCCACTGCACGACCCTTCTCTAGCTGTCGTTCTCCTAATTTTTTTCTTTTTTTCTTTTTTTCTTTTTTTTTCTTCTTCCCCCCCACCCTTCTTTTTGAGCAGTCTTCCTCCACGTTTCGATTCAGTAACATCCCTGCATGCCATCTGTAGTTTCTCCATCCATCCTCCACCGACCCCTCCTCTCCCACTTCGCCGGGAGCGCAGAGCCGCGCAGCCTTTCGCGGGCTGGATCTCGACGGGTCTTTTACACAATTACCTCGGCTGATGCAAAATTATTTTACGAAAATGTCGGAAAACGCTTGTTCCGAATCAAACCAAACCAGCTTTTGTTTTAACCACCTCCTTTGATTTTTGCTACAAACAACGAGTGGCTTTGAATAGGGCTGTCTCTGCTGCGAAAGGCTCTTAGGGTCCGTTTTCTTGCAATTTTTAATTTATTTTATTTTGTTGGGTTTGCATCTTTATTTTGATTACTCTGCAGAGATTTCTGTGCAGGTACCGGTTCTTCCTGCTTCTAAAAACAAATATGTAGAAGCACGGTTTTAGTCCCTCAACCATCATTATTTGCCCTGGGGCAATTGCGCCCGGGGCTGGCGGGGACCCTGGGGATCCCGGGACCTTCCTGCTCCGCCGGTACTACCAACCCGGCTGGCCCATGCTTTCTAAATGACATTTCTCATGGTGAGCCGAACCAGGCTTCGAAACAAAATCACCATGTTTATATCCCCCGGGGTGGGTTTTCTCTGATGGATGGCTGCCCGGGGCTTCTGCCTTCTACTTCGTCCCGTCCGCCCCCTGATAATTTACAAGTTCAGCGCGCACACACATACAATTATACCCGTATATATACCCGTATATATATAAATGACAAATATGATAATTGCGTAATTAATTTCTTTTGTACATTTGTGAAACATGCGATGAAATATGCCTCGTGTGTGAGGCACATTATAGACACGTAACTTCTAATTCGAAGTTACTGTTTATACGGTTCTACATAGTGTAGAAAATGTTTGTACGTCCTTAATTTGTGTCCTTCAACTAAATGTAGTGCATTATTTAGATGACTTATGTTATTAAATGAGAATTAGAATTATAAATTATAAAGTAGCATATTCGTGTGATACACACAACTACAGGTATCTTAGACTTGGAACATTGGTGAATACATAAATACGCGGTAATTGCAGAGACTGTATCAAATATTCTGCTGTTTGCACACGTATGTCCATATCTAGAGAAATGGCCTCTAAATATATAGATGTGTCTATTTTTTACCTCTAAACGACCTTTGAGCTGTACATAATTACCGAAACGGCCATTTAGCTACACACACGCACGTTCTTTAAGTGAATCGTGCGCAGGCGGGTGCATACACATGGGCACCCACCGTGGGCAGCTGAGGGCGGTGCGAGGGGGACGAGAGGAGGATGGGGCTTCCACCCCCTCCCGCCCTGGTTTCCGACCTGCCCGCACCGAATCGCTCTTCTTCTCCCTCCTCCTTCTCCTCTTCCTGATGCTCCCCGCCTGCCGGAGTGCGGAGCAGCTCATCCCCCGGGGCCGCGAATAGGGTGGGCTCCCCGCTGCACTGGGCTCACGACATAGGTGCTTCGCTGTCTCCGAGGCACAGCCCGTCCCTCTCCCTCCCGCGGGGACGTGCCGCTGTCAGCCCCTCGTTAGTGCCACCAGACCCCGGACGGTGCCTACCCCTTCCCCCGGTACCTACTCAGGGGCTCCGGGCCGGGGGAAGGACGAGGTCGGACTACTGAGTTAAAGCAAAGCTTCCAGGCTAAAAACAGCCGCGTTCAGCAAACGGTATTTTAGGGGTGGGGATTGGCTCCAAACCGAGTCATCAGCTCTCCCTCTGCTTGGCACCCAAAATGCAAGAGCACGCTGGAGGGATGGAGGCGAAATTCTGGCTGTGCCCCATCCCCCGGCCCCGGCTGCTCTCTGGGTTTGGGCACTCACATTTTGGTTTTGCCTGCCAATCTTGTGTTCCTCCGGTCTGAAGACTCAGACGCTCTTTGGAGCAGAGGAGGGGGAATGCCACTCGTCGGTTTTAACACACTGATGGCTGAAACACAGAAAATCTGAAGCGTGACCTGTATGTAGCCAAGTGAACTAATCTCCCTGCTTTATCCTTCTGCAGACAGGGCAAATGGCTCTGACTCTGCTCAGCAGCATCCTGCCCGTCCCCCCGCTCCGGGCAGACTGCAGTGCCAGCAGTACCTGCTCCACTGCCGGGTTTTTGCTTTAAGCAGATATTGTCTGCTTGTTTCCAGTGTGGGTTGGCACCTGGTCCTGGCTTATGTATAAATTTACACCATATGTAATCAAATGTAAAATACGTACAGCTCGATATGTAATACATACGGAAGAAACACTACACAGCATAAAACATGCAGGATATTCAATATAATATTGAATCTGCAATAATGGGAGATGGATAGTAATGCATGGGATATTGCAAGTGCTGTCTTGTACATGTCTTTTACGTAAAGCTTATATTACAAGGCATTAGTTAGGTTGTTTGGTGATCTTAAGATCATTCATAGTCAATTAACCCTTGGGACTAAATTATCCCACACTACTGCTGCCTCGGGTCGATAGCTGCATAATCTTTCAGCTCTAATACATGAGCTGTTCCTGGGTCTGAGACATGCAAAAATGCTGTGTCTTGTCCCTAATTTTATAAATATGTGTGTGTGTAGTCACAACATATAATGACTATTTCTTTGCAAAGCTGTATTATATGTAGTCATTGAATTATGTTTATGGATACTATTTATTCATAGAACTGCAAAATTTCAAGGTTGCCAAGATCTTTTTGTTAGGAAAGTGCATGATTTTGACATACACTCAAACGGGACCAAGCTGTGGAGCTGAGCCTGAGGAAGACTAGCTTGCTGGTTGCCTTTCTGGGTTGTGATGCCCATGCTAAGACTTGGCAAAAAGCTGGAGACTGTTTTCTAGCTGTTTCAGTGACCCAGCCCAATGGAGGAGCAAGCTATGGGAGTTAAGCCAGTGAAAAGAAGAGCTAGCGTGTCTTTTGGTATGTGGCTAAAGCAACAGTGATCTGAAGCCAGGGATGCATATTACAATTGCCCTTAGGAGTTCAGTTTTCTCTGTTGTAGTTTTTCAGGGATATAGGAAGAAAGTCTTAACTGTCATCATTGGGTGCTGCTTTAGAGAACTATTTTCTTTTCTTTTGCTAGTGTTTCTCATGTGATTTTTGAAGAAATCATTTAAACTTGGGATTTGCAACAGGAATGATAATAAGTGCATATGAGCCTGCATATGCGTGTTTGTAAGTCATGAACACCCACATGAATCCCACAGCTGTCAATAGGAAACACGTGTATGTCCACAGAAAATCAGTTTGCATTTTGGGTAGGATATCTGTGTCATAATACGTTTAGATAGAGTAGGGGGTAGACACACATCAACTGCTCACAGTTTTAAAAAAGATAATCTGGAAAGACAGTAAGGGAGATCTTTCTTAAAGGCTAATCTTTCAGAAAAAAGAAAACCTGTTAATGTTCATGGAGTAGCAAGCTGTTAAAACACACGCAGAGAGTTTGTTCTCTGCATTAGTCGCATGGTGTAATACTTTGATCTCAAATTCTGTAATTATTTGGTCACTAAAGAGCTGTGTTTATTGCTTGGTTGTGACTCAGAGGTTACGTTATGATCTTTGATGTTTGACACATAGTTTTCTTCTGGTCACCCATAATATGGCACAATTTGAAAAATGCATTCATTATTTTATAGTTTTTTTCTGCCTTCTCTAAATTTAAAACCAGATTTTTATTTTTTTTTTGTGGTTAGCTTGTAATAAAAATGACTCATACTCATCAGACCAGGCTTATTAATTTACTTGATTTGTTGTTTTTGAAAGGAAAAAGAAGTTTCTTTATAGTACCATTAAGTGTGGGTTTTTTCCCCTCCCTAGTGAAAGAAGACATTTTTTTGCCTTGTGATCTGTGTGCAAAATAATTAGAAGCAAACTGGTGAGGGGAGAGGGAAGCGAACCAGAGAGTTGTTCCAACCTTTGACTTTGACTTGTATGTCTTGAGATGATTTGTGTGGGGATTTGTGTAGCACCTTGTGTGCAGCTTCACAAAACTTTTGGGTTATTTTCTGGTATTTAGTGTTCCCCCAAGGGGCTCAGTTCATATACACACAGCAAAGTGTTCAGTGCTTATCTGTCTGATGGGTCACTTGTTGGATTACTACCTTCCAGCAATTTAAGGGCTGAAATAGTAGGATCAGGAAGCCTTTCTATGCTGCCAACTGTTGTCATCTAAGCACACAGAGATCTGCATGCCAAGTGCAAGCCTCCAGTCTCAGGTCTATGGTGGTTTCTATCAGCTTCTGGTTTCTAGCAACACATAGCTTTGACCTTGAGGACAATATGTATCCCCATCCTGTGTTAATTGCCTCTTATCACCCCTAGTCCTCCCGCCTCCTTTTTTAGGGGAAAACACCCAGAGCTATACAGCAGTGATGATTTAAGAATATTTACTTGCATTCAGGTGGGGTGCTGGGGCTCAGCTGTGTTTGCAAAGGCTCAAGGTTTTGCTCTATGAATGTGGGAAACCTCTTTGGAGGCAAGATGACTTAGTGACCATATTACAATGACATCGTTAATTATTCCAGCATGACATAGCCTCATCTGAACCAGAATTATTGCTTTAACCATCAGATATTACATTGCAGGTTAGTGATCCTGTTGGAAAGCAGAGACCTGACACAGTTCAGACCCACCTTGGTCTTGATTTACTGATAATGAGATCAGAGAGAGCACATCAGATTGGAGTCTTTCATGAACACCAGAAATACAGGTCCTATGTCATGGCTCTAGCCAATAACATTAATCACTGCTAGGGACTAGTGTATATCACAAAAATGTCCTCAGGGGCTGGGCCTTTCTCTAAGGTGGTGGCATTTCTCCTGGTTGGAATTTGACTCCTGCCTCCCCCCAGGTGTAGCAGCATCGCTCCTGAGCCTTATGTGGCATTGAAGTACCACTGGCCAATCCCTTCAGCAGCTGCTAATCCCGGGGAAATGCCTTGCACTTCTGCCCTGGCTGTTTAATCAGAGCCTCTGCAGGTTTATTTCCTAAATCCCATCTGAGCAGTGTGGTCAGATAAAGCAGCACTTACTGACCCAGCTGTTGCCTCTGCAGAGCCACAGGGAAGCCAGTAAGGTGTTAGTGAGATCTGGACTTCTGGGCTTTGCTGCTTGTCACTCAGGGAAGTGAGTTTTATTTCTGCACCTTGGAGCATGACCTCCCTCAGCCTTTTCTTCCCTTGCAGGTATTGCCACTGGTCAAAGCACAGTATGTGCACAAATGTACCAGCCTGGCCCTGGCCCACCCCAGTTCTTCAGAGTAATGAACTGCAGAGGGTGCATGTGCAACCCAGACTGGGATGTGCTTTGTTAAAACCTTCCCAAACTTCCAGCAGAGGCATAGCAAAGCATCCCACTGATTTTAGGAACAGTATGGGACCAGTTTCCAAGAAATTTAGGGATCCTGCATTGCCTTGTGACTTCTGGGCAGTATTTGAACCAATGAGTGAAATTAGAAAGCTGCCTGGAGTGAGTTGGTTTCACTCCCACCCCATCCCAATTTTAGATTTTCATCTCAATTCTCCTTTTCATCATGATGATATATAATACATAGTCATAATCTGTTTGACAAGCTAGGGTTCTGACTTCAAGCACTGCTGCCAAAGAGCCATGGATGGAAATAACCTTACGTACTTTGGATACAATGCAGTGTGCAAACAGAGCACAAACACCCCAAATCTGTTGTTCTGTCTCTGATTGTGCCTGACTTTGGAGAAACATTAAGAATAATAATGAGAAGCTGATGACATTGCAGCCCGAGGAATTCACCACTCCTAGAAAACAGATGGTGCAAAGACTTTTTTTAAAAAACTTTTTTTTTTAAAAATTAACTTGGCACCTGGGCCTTTCTTAGGACAAATGCTTGAACTTGGAGCAACCACAGCTCTTGACAGTTGGGATCCATTGAAAACCATTGATTTTTCTGTAAAGGAGTGCAGAATTAGCGAGATGCAGATTTCTTTCCTAGTGATCAATAATATTTCTTCTTGTAAGTTGAGAGGGCTCATCTATTTTTCTCTGTTTCATGGCTCTAAAAATGTTGTGATTTTAAGGATAACTGACTGGCCTTTAAAGTAAATAAATAATGGTGAAGAGATCTTTTGTTTGTCCTTCAGCTCTGTGTTTTATCAAGTTCAGTACTTTCTGCTGCTAATTTTTTACTTAGCAGTCCCATAAGCATTTTCAAGTGGAAGTTAAATCATTCTGTGGTAAATTTAGTCCTGTTGATAGTACAGTGGCTTTTCTCAAGCTTAATTCATCATCTTCTTACAAATAGTCACAACCTCTTAGAAAACATCATGCTCAACAACAGATGTCATTACGTTATGTTGAACCCAACAGGTTATCCTAGATAAAAAAAACTTGTGAACAAAAGTATCTGACCTTGGTGTGAAGACTTTCAGTGATACAGCGTCCACCTTATCCTCTGATCAATGGTTCCATGTTAAAAAAAAATCTATGCTTATTCAAGTTTGTCTGGCATTGACTTATGAGCAATTAATCCCATTTGGCATTTCTCAGATAGATTAAAGAACCATTCCATACTGGGTATTTTCTTTTTCCATCTGTACTTGGACATCTTAGTGGAGTCATCTCTTAATCTTCTTTGTGATAGAATAATCAGATTGAGCTGCACAAGTCTCTTACTAGAAGGCTGGTTATTAGGGTTTTTTTTACAGCCCTCAAATCATATGGATTTCCATATGGCTTGACATCAGCAGAGATTTATGCTAGCTTGGAATTTGGCTGTATATCTCAATTACTGTGAACATTTTGTGGCCTGGGGTGGAACGCGCCTAAGAGCATGACAAATTATTTGTAACATGCATATCTGCTGAACTTGGTTTAGCAATCAAATGGAGTAAAATTCAGTTGCATGCAGATGATCAGCAGAAAGCTCATGTCCCATTAAACTGTTTTCATGGGTTTATGTTCATCTTAAGTGCAATTGAGGCCATGGGAGCAAAGATAAACATCAGCCATTGAGACAGATGCTTAACTTATGCACCTCATTTTTCATGGCCTCCGTGGAGTTGTGTTGATTTACACCAGGTGAAGACCTTGGCCCACAATAAGGCAGCACAAACTGATAAAGGAGTCCAATCCTCAGCTTGCAGCTTATATGAGAGCTTGAATCCAACCTCAGTGCTTGGTAATATCTCATTAGAGCTTGAGTCAATATGGCAAAGGAACAGAGTTATAACAGAGCAAAGCTGCAGCAACTCCTTATTACTGTAGGTCTTCTGAGGGAGAATCTGGTCCATCATTTTTGTTCTTAGCTCCAGGCAGTGGTTTTCCCCTTAAAAGAGATACAAAGATAGGCCTAAGTAAAATCCAAATGTTCAGCTGGTGGGAGTCATTTGAATCCCATCCAAATGCTTTTCCTTGGTTATGGAAGCCACACAACAAGGTCCAGAGCAGCCATGGGAATCAGTGTCATGTGTAAGTGCCCTTTGCAGTCCTGGTTTTCCACATATGTACATTTCACACACAAAAATCATTGTGTGCATACACGTGCATGTGGCTCTTATAAGTAGATGTACACACAAATCATAGCCATCTTCATTCATATATGTCTTATAAATCCATACATCTAAATAGAGGAATGTGTACATTTGTATTTTATGCAGAGGGATATAGATATGGCTGATGCTATGAATAGGGATGCGTGTGTGCTTGTGTTAAGCTGCTGTCTGGTTGTGTACACCAGTGTGATCCAGGGAATGTGAATAGAAGCGTGTGTGTTTATGTATGCATGTGTGGAGCTGGTGTGGGGAAGGGCCGCTGGGAAATAAATGATATGAAACGTCTGTACATTCCAGGGAAATGTTCGGATCCCTGAGGTTAAGGGATATGCTCTAGTCATAAAAATAAACACACTGGTATAGCATGCCATTGATATGTGGATAAACTCACTAAGGACGGGTAAAGTTTCAGCTTTCACCTCCTTCTGATGGTGAGCTAGCTGCTTCCCTCACTGCCTCTTTTGACAGTTCAAAGTGAAATGGCATTTTAAATAAGAGGTTAAAGAGCAGAGGAAAACAGAGGTTTTCTGCTTCAACCAGGGGAAATTTGATAAACCAGTCTTCCAGAGATGCCAGTGATTTCAAAAGGCTCCATTTCCTTTTGATAAGATTTAGAGAGAGTAATTCAGAGTAGGACCTGTTAGCCAGAGCTCTTAGCTGCTAAAATGTCAGATCAGAGGCTGAGCCATTTCCCCAAGACTAATGGTTAGTTATTGCAATCTATAGCCTATTGTGCTGAGCTCTTTACAAAATCTTTGCACCACTTCTATCCTGCCTTTAAAATTGCACTTGGATTTGCAATGGTCAGAGGGCTTTAATTAGGCAAAACCTGAAGAAAGGCTCATGTGCTTTAAAGCTTGACCTACTTTTTCCAACTATGCATGTTCTAATGAAAGGTACTACCTCCTCTTGCATACAATGCCTTGCACATACCTCCAGACCATGACAGCTGCACCTCAAGAAGAACATGAAGCACAGAAGCACCCAGAACTGTAGAGGGTGGCTTCAAGAGTTAAATTTTTGACTAGAACCATCCAGCCCACTTTATCTGAAAACCACATGGAAGATCAGATACACCAATCTTTCCTCTGTCAGGTGCATGGAAATTTGACCAAACATCTGAAGAAACTTAGGTGAGCAGACTTCAAGTACTCCCATCACTTGACAGGACTAGAGAGGTCCTCAGCAGATTGTTCTGCACCACATGAGGTACATGCCAGTTCTCAGCATCTGCCAGGGTACACACATGACCCACAAGAAGACACCTCTCTGTCCACATGCTGAAAAAAGGGAGTGGAGGACCTCTGGAAGAAGCAGCAGTGGGGAGAGATTGCTAAAGCATTCCATGGAGTGGTGGGTCCAGCCTTGGCCAACCTGAGGGCTTTCCTTGGAAGACAGCATCATGGCCCATCATGTTGTTCTGGTGGAGCACACCTGGGCTGAGGGGCAGAATTTGGACAACTCTGCTGTCATGTAAAGAGCTTGATTTGGTGGACGGAAAATGCATATCACATAGGCTGTTCTCTCCCAGGTTTCTTGCATTACACCAGCCAGTGGCTTCAAGTCTCTCTGACCAAGTTTCTCCTGGTACACACACATCTTTAGTAAGCCATTGGGTGCTCCAGTGGTGTCTGAAAACTTGAATGTATGAGAAAGAAGGGAGAGTAAAACCAGGACATCTAACATGCTGTCATGAAAGAATCAATCAAACACAGAGGTGCAAATCTACAACCTTGAAAATACCCAGTCTAACTTTGGCCAGTATAACTTGCCAAAACATATTAATGTTATAATAAGGACATATAATTAAGGACTGTGCTGATTCACATCAGCTGAAAATTTGGCCCACCACTCAGTTGTAGGAAGCACATGAAGTAAGAGATATGCAGGCTGTATAAACGTGGATCCTACAGATATGCAAGTGTACAAATAGTGTAGATTGAAAGATAGATGGTGGAAGCAGGTATCTGGCTAGGAAAAAAAATGTGTATTTATCTTTTGGTAACAAACTGTAGTGTGACACACTCAAGATCCCTGTTGTGACTGTGCTGTAACTGCAAATCCCTGATTTTCATTCAGGGTTTCGCAATCACTGCTATCTTAACTCCAAGCCTTGTTAAATCAACCTCTTCTGAACTGTGGTACAGTGTTACAGTGCAGATCTTCCCATTCCCCAATGGGAAACCAACTTGGACTCAGGAGCCATCATTTAACCTTGGAGTCTCTGAATCAACAAGGCAGTTTCTGCTCAGACACCTGGCAGCACATGCATTTTATGCTTTAACATGGCTGGTAAATCCTGGGTGGTTAAGTAAACTTAACCTTCATTTATGAAACTTGCGAACCAAAGGGTAAAATGTGCCTTGTGCAAGTAATTACGTAAAGGTCTTAGAGAGTGGAGTTATCACTTAAAGACGCCGGGCATTGCTAATGAGTTGACTGAGAATTGATCTCTCTGTAATTTAGTTATTTATATGCAGTTCCTGTTTTCCATGCTCAGCTATAGGTCAAGCCCACTTTGAACTGCTCAGAGACCCCAAGTTTGTCAAGCAAAGTCCCAAAGCCATGGCACAATGATATTTTAGAAGAGTAAATATTGTCCTGAGGGGCTTTAAAAAGAAGGCAAAGCTGTTTGCTTTCTAGCTGGTTCTTTAAACTGGACAACTGCTTCCTGTTACTAAGGGGTCTCTCAGCAACGTGACTTTGCTTCTGTTAAACAGAAAAGAGCTTCAGGAAAAATGTCAGTACCACTGTCCAGGTATTTTCATATCCCGGCGAGCTGGGTAGGAACAGCCTTGGGTTTCTGAACAGAAATACATCCACACTATTGTTCAAAAAATGCAGCATGGGGATAACAGATCCTGCGCTGGACAAAGCAATGGAAGATCTCAGGCTGCTAAACATCACCCTCAGGACTAGTTTTATGTCAGATGACTGTGAGAAATGTTGAAAAACCGCCTTGTTGCCTTATATATTCATGTTTGCACATATATCCGCATATGTGCCTGTGTTATCCCGTATTTGTAGACTGAGGTGTGAACTTACTGGTGCTGCTGCCTAAAGGTTCATGCACATGGGCTTTCATTTCCATGAGGGTATCTCACATGGAGGAGCAGGGGATGTTTCTTTATGTAAGGGTACATTTTGGACACCATGAACACCACACTCAGACCAGAATGGGGCATCTCTGAGAGCACACACACATTCTGCTTCTTTCTGCAGACTTCACCCACAGGTTCATACTGTGCTGGGCAGACAGAGAACATGCAAATTTGACCACACCTGGGATGGAGTAGTCAGCATCACCCAGCAGACCTGCTGAGCTGAAGTTTTTGAGCACAGTATAGCCAGGAACAGTAGGATGCTGCTCATGCCTAAATGTGGCTGTTGGGGAATGGAGATCAAGTGGCCATGGCCACTTAAAGCCAGAAATGGAGAAGGAGAATCTGGATATTACAGGGCTGAGCTTGTTGCAGATAGTTCTTCATCTGACAATAGAGATATCTGGTGGAGATCTGTCTTCTTGAACTGGTGTTACTAAAAATATTGGCACTGATGGGCAAGGAGCTGTTTGCAAATAACTGAGGCTGTGTAAGGGACTCTGGATAAAATGGGGTAAAACTTGCCTTGTAAGCACTGATGACTTGCAAGAGCAGGACATTCCTGGGATCCAGTTGCTGCTGAAAATACATTTGAAATTACCCTCCTTTAACTCACTTCCATAGCTCTGTTAGTTTATTACTCACTAGTGCAGCTGAACGCTTTCAAAACAGTCTTGCTTGGCTCACAGCTGTGTCTCCACTGAGTTATTTTCTTTATGTGTTTGTTTTGTTTTGTTTTGTTTGAGAATTTGAGAATGACATATTTGGCTTGTAGCCACATACCCTAGAGAGAGCATTGTCCTTTCTCATGCTTCCTTAGTAGTGGTTTAGAGACTGAAGGTACCTGGGGCAGTCAAGTCTCCCAGCCTGGCAAATCATGAGGTTTGTTCAGCTTGAACAAACACAGTCTCTGTAGAAGGACTTTAATCAGGCTCTGCCACACTCCTGCCCCTGCTGTTGCAATCTTGCATCTGCTGAACACCCCTGGGACAGCAGAGAAATGGTGCTGTAGAGATGGCACACAGCTTTCTATGTGGGCAGGGCTCAACCCACAGCAGCAGCAGGAGCCTTGCACTGAGACTTCTTGTGGCAGGTAAACATTGTTATAGAGCATCTCTGTTAGATAGCTGTAATCTCTAAAAACTGATTTTTGCTCCAAGAGCACTTCAGGGACTCAGGATGGATGAATCCCAGTCTGTATTACCCTGTCTCCTTGATAAATACATTTGAGAGGCAAATGTGGGTCACACGACCTTTATCCTACTCAGGAAAAGATGAGGAGACTCCTGAAGCTTGCAGGAAATCTGCAGGAGGCTCACTGGGATATCTTTTTCTCACCAGTTCTAAGCAGCTGGAGCCTTGCCTACACATTTGTTTCAAATCAGGTGAAGAGGAAGATCCACAAACATGTGGCACTATCTCTTCAAGGAGAACTGTACCACATCTTCAGCCTTCATAACCCACCCTCCCGTTCCCCTGTGCCTTTAGCAGGCTCCAAATGTCTCCTCTAAATCTCCCCTCAGTGAACCAAGCCCTTTCCTCCATCCCCAGTAGAATCCTTCCTTGCTCTTGTAGGAGCTTTGCAGGGAGGAAGGAATCCTTCGCCATCTAGTGAGCAACACTCACCATCACCAGCTGCTGCTGCTGGAGGAAAGGCTGGTCTATGGCTCGGACAGAAAAATCCTTGTTCTCACCTCTAACGTAGCAAGCCAGAACCTATATTGTACTCTCTCACTCACCGTCAATAACATCTTGCTGACAAGCTTTTTTAGGCACCAAATTACTCTTACCTAGAGTTTAAGCATTTCACCTCCTGGGAGTACCACTGCTGCTAAAGCATATGCTTCCTCTCCTGCTCTGCTTGGGATTGCAGTGGTAGCACAAGGGAAGGGGGAGAGAGATTGCTGTGACATGTTCTTTTAGCTGTAGATGTAGTACAAAGTCCACAGTTGGTCTGTGGCTGTATTAGGAACAGAAACTCTCTGTGAGATACAATGCATGCACTGAGAAGGAATTTTTTCTTGTATTTGTCTTTTTTTTTTTTTTTTTTTCCTTCTGGGATACCCATAACTGCACAGGGTCCAAATTCCCCCTATCTCAATTTAAGAAATGTCTGATAAATGACTGCTCCTTTAGAGGGTTTCTAAAGGTTACCTGACATCTGCTGGGAGACACTAATGAGCAGGAAGCAGGGCAGGAGCTATTGATAGATCCATTCCTGCCTTCCTGTCGGTTTTCTATTGCCTGTCCCCTATTTTTAGCCTGGTTTCCAAAGGAAACAGGGAGTTGTGTGATTGCTCTGCTCACATTAGTCTATCAGTCCCTGCCTAATCACTCAGACAGGTAGGTTTCAGCTAGGGTTTGTATGTCTTTTGTGACAATAAATAGGCAAGGCAGAGGGAAGAACCCCAGATCATGCTCTGGCAAAGGGGAAGGCTGTTAAATGAGCCCACCACTTTATCAAGTCCAAGTGAAGCCTCATACAAATGGGATTCAGATAATGGGGTTTCATGCATTCAACTATAAAGTTACTTGTTATTATCGTGGCTAATTAGTATGTTAAATATATAAAGCCTTTTATATAATGTTGTACTATTACTTGTGTTGCAACAACATCTTAACAACCCCTGATTAGGATGGAGATTGTGTGTCAAGTGCTATACAAGCTTGTAACCCACGGATGATCTCAGCCCCTCTGGTGTGACATTTATTCAAGCATCCCATGCCACAGCCACTGCACAGTATTAAGGATACTGTAAACTTCAGGGGCTGGACACTCTTTTAGAAGGCCTATTTTGGAAAAATTTTATTAAATCTGAGGGACATCATGAATTGGAGGTTTGGCAGGGCTAGAGAAAATCTGATTTCAGCTGAGGATGATGATACAATACTGATCCAAAGGTCTATCACTCAGTGTCTCTGAGACCCTCCGGAATGAGCTGATGCAAAGCAGAAGTCATGAGTCAGCTTATCCCTCCAACTGCTGTAAACCAGCTTTTAAGTCAGTCATTGTGACTCTTTCCTGCATTTATTCTGTGCATTTCAGGGCTCAGGGGAGAGGTCAAGGGCTATCTTGAAGGTTAGGGGATGTACTCACAGCCAAGGGCCATTCCTGAACTATGTCAATATTTGATCTTACACAGAAGATATGAGCAGGAGATAAGAGGGCTCTGAGACACATCCGCTGGGAAGGTGAGGCCAGGCATCTGATGAGGAGGATGAAGATGAGGACAGTGGGGAAGAGGATTGCCCGTAGCCATGTGCTGCAATGGTGGCTCTACTTTGCAGCTGACTGGCATCTCTTTTCACCAGGTTACATATACATGGAGGAGCCTTGTCACCCCTTAAAGGAAGGAATAAGCAGCTTGGCCAAGGTCAAAGAACAAATCTCAGCTAATACCCAGAGTCCCTGAACTTCAAACCCAAGTGCAGCCCAGTTCCTCCCAGTGTTATAAATGGGAAGCCTGTATATCCAGCTGAAAAGCACAGTGTTCTTTGGGGTGCAGCATGGCAGCTGGTTGCCCACGTACCCTGCAAAGCAGAGGTATCATTGGTTTGGGCACTCTTTTCAATGGTCACTCTGGGGGGAGGGCTGAATTCCCATAGTCTGAACAAACTCAGGACTGTTGCACTGGTAGCTGAAAGGAAAGCTCAGAGGGCACGGAAGATGGAATGTAATCTTGAGTGTTAATACAGGGTTAAAATCTTGATCATTTGTAGCTCAAGGGGAGAAAGCTCTACTGGCTCTTCCTTTATCCCCAGTAGACTCACCCAGATGTCTATTAAATAGCTATTATGTAATTACAGTACATATTGCCTACTTAAATGCCTTCTGTCATCTGATTTACATGATTGGGCTATTCATTCTTCCCTTTTCCACCCGTTCCTTTGTGCTCCAGAGCACCAGTAAATAGCCTTCGAGCTTCACCAAAGGAATGACTGCAGCAAAGCAGCCCCACATCTGCAAATAGCAAGTGGTTTTAGGGTGCTCAGCGGTTTGCAGTGAAACCAGGGCTTGGGGAGACCAGCTCCTTCTGAAGCCAAAGTTCAGCATACTGGAAAACTTTGCTAAGGTTGTGTTGACAAAGGAATCCTGTCCCTGCACCTTGGCTTTGACTCAGGAGGTGCTGAAGTCTGATGGGCAATGGCTTAGTCTCTGCACAAAGAAGCAAGTGGGCTGGAAAGCTCCTTTTACTGTTCAAACGGATGTTTCCCCAGGCTCGTAAAACGCACAGTTTAAGTAGTAGCTATATTTCTAAGGCTGGTCCCACACCTGCAACAACCTTGTAAATGGTGCTGGGATATATGGCTTTAAGACTCCTTGTAAAAAGTAAGATCAACACAAGATTTACACAGTTTTATGGAATTGTTTTATAAGCTATTTTGACAATGAATCCTGCTATCAGCATCACCTCTGGTGTTAATCATGGAGGAAGCATTTAGCAGGAGGCAACAAAGATTAATTTAAACCCCTTTCCTAGGTAGCTGTGTAGGACTGAACTGGTTATCTTTCAAAATCTGGGGCATCATTCATGCAGTATTCATGCATATTTCTCTTTGCCAGGTCACATGTAGGTGGAAGAGCCTTGTTGCTCCTTAAAGGAAGGAATAATCAGCTTGGACAAGGTCACATAAACTGAGAGCTGAGGCTCCCCGTTGCTATTGTGCTCTCACTGCTCACCTTCCACAGAAGCTCTCAAAGATGTCAGGATCAAACAGGCCCTTGCTCCATGCTCCCAGAATGCTCCCAGTTTTCCCTGTACCTGTGAGTGTAAAACCCACTGTACTGGGTCACACCTGGATCTGTCCTGCACCATATGCAGGACTCCTGTGGTCACCGTGGGCATATGCCTTGGAAAAAGCAATAGCAAATCAAGGACATTGTACTTCCCCTCAGTGCTTTCCCTGAAGGATTTGTCTGCAGCACAGGGGATTTCTAACACTGCTGTGCTTTGTTTGTTAGTTGCCCCCAGTGGCGCTCTGTTTTCCTGCTATTTGTCCAATTTTTCTTTCAACCCTAGTGGACTTTCTATATACCCAGCCTCCTTCAGCAAGGACTCTGCTGCCCAGGAGGAACCCTCTCCTTATCCTCCTCCTGCTTCAACGTGGCTCCCAAAAGCTTCACCTGGTGGCTCTGAGTGCTGTGCTGGAACAGAGCGAGCATCTGCTTTGTTTCTGGATTTTGTAGCCCTGTGCCACACCCCCTGTCAAGCTGTTTCTCTTTTATGTGCGTACAAGTCCTAACAAAAATATGTCTGTATTTCCAATTTTTTTATGTCCTGAAGGCACCCAGAGAGAATGGTTGGAGAATGAATGAGATGCATGGTATTCTGGCAAGCTCTGCTGTTTGCCCAATGTAGTCATCATACCAGTCATCATACTCGGGCAGATCTTGGCCCTCTGTTCCCAAGGGGTGTTCCATGCACGAAGTAACTCTTTTGCAGTATAAGTTACGGCCACGAGATGTCTCTTTGAGCCGTACATGTTTCCATCCCGGGAAACAGGAGCCCCACGGAACCACAAGCTGTGCAGAGGAGCCTCTGGGGCCAGCAGTTGGCACCGTCTCTGGTGAACACCCTCCTGCTGCAGTTAACAGAATTGGAGAGCAAAGCCATTTGTGTAGGCAGAGGTGATAGTTGTTATCAGGTCTGCAGGTATAGGTGGGAGACAAAAAAGCCCCATAAGCTCAAACAGCTAAGCTTTCAAACACACAAGTTGTTTTTCACTCCAAAATAAGAACTACCGTCTTCAAACTGAACCTTATCTGAGAACAAACATCTGAGCGTAATTGGATTTTGTTGATTATTCAGATTTGTGGAGGAGAAAAGTGTAAAAAACTGTGGAGAAAAGGCAATGGCCTTAGTAAAGAGAGAAGAGAGAAACTTGTTGGCCAAATAGAGAGAGAAAGAGGAGACGAGAGAAGGGTGGTTATTTCTTGTGGGATAAGGAAGGCTTTACTGCTGCTGGTTTTAGGGAAATATATGTGCCATAAAAACTAATGAGTCTCTAGTATCTATTATGCAACAGATCTGTGAAATTAACCTTATCTTTTAGCCAGATCTTTTAGGTTTCTCATGAGGCTAGGGACCAGAAAGTCAGAAATGGCATGATTGTTTTGTGAAAATGTTCTCCAGTCAGTGACTGCATACGTCAGATGAGTGGTAATATATGTAATTTCCAAATAATAATTTTGGATAGATAATCTCTGGAATCATAAATTTGCAACCAATTCCCAGCACAAAATTGAGCCCAATCAAAAGCTTGCCTGTTGCTCTGGACACTATCAGTGTTTATCAAATGACCATTTTCCAGCTGAGAAGGTGCTGATGGCCATGCTAGGAAAAAATTACCCATGAGCCAGTCTTCAGCTGGTTACTATCCCTGCTTGAGACCAGAACCATTTCTGTAAATAAGTGGCAAAATGTTTGTTTGATCTAATAGCTGGAACCCTTTGTTGGGAGCTCACAATGTGTGAAAAAAAGAGAAGAAAAGCTCTGGCTGTAATGCAGCTGGAATGAATGCTTTCCTTGCCTGCTGATCAGAGCAGATTATAGTTCACCTGCTGTGAACTAATCTCTCAGGGAGAGGGTCAGTTGTTTGGATAGTGTTGCTAATGGAAGGCAAAACCTTTCTCCACATTCCCTCCTTCAGTGCTGGGTCTGTTTAGGAGATGAGTCAGCCCTGGGTTATTCATCAACTTAGTTAGGAGTGATCCACCCAAGTTCACAAGTACCGCTAAAGCGCTTTACAATTACAGGAAATTATACTTGGGAGCTAATGTTAAAACGCGGCTCTCTGCTCACTTCTCCAGCATGAGAGGCAGAGTGTCAGATTCGTGGCCTGCATTATTTCATTGTGCTAGAGAAAATACGTGGCAGGAATTTATTTCTTACCAGGCTCCTCTGTGGACCTGAGCTCCAACAGTGCTGGGGGTACATTTTCCTGGGGGAGGCTGGGGAGGAGATGAGCAGTGTCGTGATGGCTGCGCCAGGTCCTTGGCTTGCTGCAGAAGAGCATGTCAGAGCAGTGCTGTGGGCAGGGGCCTCACTGGGTACAGAGTGACATGTCTCATTGCCAGGGCTCAGCAGAGGGGATGGTGACAGTCCCACTCTGCGTATGCCGTGCTTGCACTACCTCCAGGTCCCTCATCCTCCACCTCGGGCTCTTTATCCTGGAAGATTTAGTGGTCAAATACCTTTTGCTTGTTTTATTCGTAGCCCTGCTCTTGTAGGGCTGATGAATATCTTAGAATCATAGTATGGTTTGGGTTGGAAGTGACCTGGAAAAGTCATCTCATCCAACCTCTTTGCAATGAGCAGGGACACTTTCAACTGCATCGACTCAGAGCCCCATCCAACCTGACCCTGAATGTTTGCCTACCTCTCTGGGCAATCTGTTTCTGTGTGTCACCATCCTCATTGTAAAAATACTTCTTCCTTATATGTAATATTCAGGATTCAACCCATTAATTCCCTGTGTGAAGGCAGATGGCTCTCTCTGTACCTTGTCAGTCCTTCTTGACCCATCTAAGGCCACCCTCTGAGGGTCTCATCCCACATGCTCTTCGATTTAGGGTAGATTCATCAGCAGGATATCCCCCATAGGTTTGTTGCTATTTAGGAATTGTTCTCTGCAGATCACCTGTCTGCACGTAGGGAGTTGCTGTTTGGTTAGTTTCTTATTTTTGTATCATTTGCAATGTGAGTTTTGGAACAAAGTCAATAAATGTACACATGGATGTCAATAACTCATGTTTTTGTCTCAGAGACAGAACCTCTGTTTAGACAGTGATTTTTAATTCCACTTAACCCCCCACAGTCCTAAGCAAATTATAATTAAAAATCTTCTTTATGATCTTTGTAACTGCTTAGTAGGTGGTTTGTGCTACCACATTTTAGTGAGAGTTGTTTTGAAAAACAATATTTGTTCAACTACTGCTTGCAAGATACAGTTAAAATGACAAAATTTTTGAAAAGCAAAATATTTACTACTGTTCCTTTTAGTCTTTTGTTGTTGTTTTACTACTGGACTCTGCAACATCAGCATTACTAGCCAAGGTGTCTCAAGGAGAATGGGTTACCAGTATCAGATCCACCCACCTTTGAATGTCCAAGATGCCCATCTATAAGCAGAGCTCACCCATGTGGACCTCACAGGCAAAAGCATGATAGAAAAATCACATCTCCAGATAATTATATGATGTCCCCATGTATTCTGACCTACAGACACGCACTGGGATGCTTAGTTGTGGATCTTTGTTAGACAAGATATCAGTTCTAGAACAGCAAAGCTTTCCCTCTCCACCCACAAAACCAGCCCACCAGTGGGATTTTGATCATGATGTTATTGTCTTTTCTTTCCAAGTGACCAAAAAAGGTATTTTCCATTCAAGGCCCTTTTATAGGAAAATTTGTAACCATGGCTACTGATAAATCTTTTAGGATGTACAGAAGATGCATATTTTGCTCTCATGCAGCCATTGAGTGAGGTCTGTATTTCATTGCTTTCTGTTTAATCCAGCCTTCTCTTGGGGACCTCCAGCTGCAGTGGAACATAGATATTTTGCCATCTGAGGCCACTTGCCTTATGATTAAGAGGAGGTTTTTCAGTGCTAGCAAGATGATCATCAATTTTATATCCTGTAATTTCTCTGTCCTTAACTTTACAGCATTTCGATAATTTGCCTTTGATTTAGTAGCTTAGATTTGTCTGTAAATCTGTTCTCCTGGGAGTGTAAGAAAACATCTTTAAATCATTCTTATGTGGAGAGACACTTGCAGTATTTTTTTATTAATATTATTCATTACTTTTATGTCAAGTGAAAGCCATGGCTGAGGTACTGAGCAACCACATGGAGATCTGAAAAGAAGGTAGAAAAAAAGAGAGATAAAGAGAGAGTGTAGGAGCCACTGTTAGCTTTCTGTATACCCCAGGTCCAGCAGTGTCTGTGATACTGCTGAAAATATGGAATTGAACCTGTATCTTCCTTACTAGGCCAGTGCTTTAAATGTCAGCATGCTATTTTTCTTTTTAATATGACTAAATTTTTAATGTTCACTTCTTTGAAACCCTATTTTTCACTCCTTCAAAATACTTAGAATCATAGATTCTTGTTTTTATTCAGGTTGTCACAGGGACATGAGGATGCAAAAATAAAAGAACAAGTGTTTGTGCTCTCTATCTTTGCTTTCACTGCGATTTAAGAAAAAGACAGTAGTAATTCCATTAGTGTAATGTTAATTTTGTGGTCCAGGTACCACTATCCCTGGAGTCACATATAGAAATGTCCAGAGCTGTTTGCTGTGGGGGATGCCCTCTTAGTACTTTTATGTTAATAAAGAGCTAATCATGATGAAATCCTCATCCTGTGGAAGCAGGACAAGACAAATCCTGACTGCCCTGAAGTCTTTGCATTGGCCTCCGTGGGGTTTGATGTCGAACCCTTGGAGCCCAGTGTTATAATTAAGGGTTGTTGGAATAGCAAGCAATAATCACTGCTAGGATGTGACTTTAAAAACCCTCCAACAACACTGAAAGTTGACCTTAGGAACAACAAACCCTCTTTAATTTCTGTAACTGTCTCTAGATGGCACTATGGCAGTAGGAGTTTTACGGGGAGAAATTCGAAGGGAATGAGCCAGGAGGCTGCAGGCTCCTGCCCTCTGCTAGGATGTTCCTGGGCTACAGGAGGAAGAGATCATATCAGTTTTATTAAGTGCCCCACAAGACAACAATCAAAATAAGTCAACTTACTTCTTTCTCAGGGATTAAAACTAGTTTTATGATCCAGAGATGATTAATTTCTTACAGCATCTCTATGTGCTTAATAGGTGGGAGTACAGCAGAAGTGAATCTATTTCACCTTCATCGTCTTTTACAGGTTTTCCATAAACTATTTCCCACAAGGGAGGATTAATTTTTACATACTCCTCTCCTTAAATCAGGTTTTCAGGTGTTATTTTTCTGTTGGCATCAGGAGCTTCTCTGTGACTTTCCCACTTAAACCATTAAGAACGTAGAAATATCACTGAAGCTTGAATTTTGGACATTAAAAATTGGCTTAATTAAAGTTCTGGTGGGAGAAAATATTCTTCTTTAAGACAAAAAGATTGGTGTCAAGTCGTGCTAATGAAGTATTAAAAAACCTAAGAGAGACAGTACTTAAGGGACTAACAATAAGAGGATGACAAAGGAACAGAGAGTGTACAAGTAGCAGGGTGGCATTGCACTTTCAGTTTGCATGTTGTTTCATGTAGTTGCAGCATTGTTATTGAATCTATCAGGAAATCACTTGTGCTCCTGCCAGAGCAATTCTGATGCTCTGTGAATTCAAGCTAATCTTATTGTCTTGCTTTTCAAATGCTGTTTGATTTTTCAGTAGTTAGACTCAAGGGTTATTTTCTCCCCCCGAACAATGAATTGTTTTACTTCTTTCCTAAT
Organism: Formicarius rufipectus; assembly: GCA_013399695.1. Taxonomy (NCBI): domain Eukaryota; kingdom Metazoa; phylum Chordata; class Aves; order Passeriformes; family Formicariidae; genus Formicarius; species Formicarius rufipectus. The sequence continues at coordinate 573,953 of VXAU01002754.1, forward strand.
TTAAAAAAACAAAAAAATGTCTTACTTTACAACTTCTGACTTCAGTGCTGGGTGAAGCAAGAAGCTGAGAGAGAGGCCCTGTCTTTGGCCAGAGGAGCAGACCTGTCACAGAATGTTTGTTGCCTTGTGGGCCCTTTTGCTGCAGAGGCAAAAATGGCATCATGGGCTTGGCAGCTGCAGAGTAGGGTTTAGTTTCAGCATCCTGTGATGAGCTTTGGGATGCTGAACTTTTCCCAAGGTGTCCTCGCAGCCTGGTTTTAGGAGCACTGTTAAGTATGGCCATCAATATCCACAGGTAAGTGCTTCTGGATAGTGAGTGAAAGCACCTGTATTCAGTGGTTCTAGGTAGAAATGGCTTATCCTCCTTCCTAAGTTTAGATCCTCACAAATTATTTCAATGCCTCCTCTCCCTTGTATTTCAACAGAAGGTACAGACTTGGATCTGTCTGAGGAGATGCGCATTGGTCAGGGGAGGGTTGTGCCCAGAAATTTGGTTTCAGCTGAGCCATCAATCTGCCTGAAGAAGTCAGTAGCCAAATACTGAAACTGGCATGAAACCCACAATTAGTGGAGAAAAGAAGCAGGACCATTTCTTTCTAGGAAACAGTAATGGAAGATTAACTTCCAGGAATTATCTTTCCACCAATTTCTTGATTTCAGATTTTAAAAGGCAGCTGCCCTTTCCCAATGTGCTACTTGAATTTCCCAAGGAGAATGTGACTCTATCTGCCCTTTTAGTGGTGTTGCACTTCCAACATTTGGTTGCCCCTTCAGAGCAAGGTTGCTTCTGCCGCAATGGGGACAGCTGAAGAAAATTAGGAAGACAGCCCCAAACAATTGCAGAGCATGTGCAGAGCATCTGTGGAAATGGTTGACACTCTTGGATGTGTGTCCTTGTAAGCCCCCAGTCTGTCCCCAGCACTGCCCTGCTTTGTGCCCTGCCGTATGTCAGTCCCTAGGAGCTGCCTTGGTGCACTATAGGTTTGTCCCTGTAGTGTCTCTTTGTGCACATGAGTTAAGGTTTGGAGTTCTGTTCTCATGGGGATGTCCTAGAGGGCCCATACCCTTTGCTTCCCCCCACTTTACATTTACACCCTGCTGCTGCTCCTCAGCCTTTGGGGGCCATCACCCCAGGGCTCAGCCCCAGTTAGGGTCTCTGCTGCTCTTCACCCTTGCTATGACCTCAGGGCACCAGTGTGCTCCATTCCTAAAGATACATTTATTTTTCTTGGGAGAATCCCTCTTCTAGGAACCATCATCCTGGTCTTCCGTGTCACAAGTGCCTAACACAAAGCAATAAAGCAGGTGCCCAGAAGGTTACATGGCAGTTACTTTGGGGTAGTGTGGCTTTGCTCTCAGGTCAGCTGCAGCGTTGCTGCCTAGTGGAATGTGCTGCCTACAATCACTGGTCTGGAGGTAAACTCTGGGGAGATGCGACAATGTGCTTTCCTGTCAACAGAGTGTGAGGAGAGGTGAAACAAGTATCATGCAAAAATTGATTTTGCCTTTCCAAACGCTGGTCTTTGGAATCTGCCTGTCCAGTGTGAGCGTGCAGCAGCTTCAGGCAGCCAGCCAGCTACAATGGGGCCATTATTGTAATTATTATGATTATTTACTACTATTATTACTATTATTATTAAAATGTAACTGCAGTGCTATGAGATAAGGTTCACTTTGGCTGAGCAGCCACTGTTTGGGATGTAAGCAGAATGTTAGGGAGCTGTTCCATTAAATGATGAGTGAAACCAAAGGAGGAAATTATGCTTTGTACTAAAAATCCATTTAGCCATTAGATCACAGTATTGAAAGCATAAAGGAAGGGTTATTTTAGCTTTCAGCTGGCCAGAAAATGCTGGTTGGAAGACAACAGGAGGCTCCCTTTCACAGTGTAAGAGCCCTTTCTTCCCTGGAAGAAGGGAGTGTTTCTGGCTGTGGCCTCCTGCTGCTTGTGTGTGTTTCATTCTAACTCTGACTGAAATGCTCCTGTCAAATGGCAGAAAACAAATCTAATTGCACATGACATATAGAAAGTCTTGCTGTGCATCAGCACAGTATTTATCTGGAATAATTGTGGAGTTATTTTTCTGGTTTTGCTGTAAACTAAAGCAATTTCCTTTCATCAGCTAAGTCCTATCCTTCACAAAGCGCACAGTTTTTAGGGAAAATTAATATCATACCTTTCACTGATAGCTAAAAGGATACATAACCTGTCACAGGCCATGGTACAGATCACATCTGGGCCTGACCTGCTTCACCCTGGTGCCAGACCTGAGCACGTGGGAATGCAGAGGCTGATATCTGCTGTTGGAGTGCTGCTGCTGTTTGCACAGCACAAGTGAGAGATGAGAGATGCAGAGGTTAAAGGCCACCCACGGGGCAGCACACTGGGGGCTCAACATTATTACCTGGGCTGGGGACCTATGTGCTTTGCTGTCCCCACCAGCTCCCACTGCTCACTTTGTGCCTCAAGAACACAATTTACGTGGCAGCCCCTGGGGCAACACCTCTCCTCCTCCCGTGCTACTGCCACCTCCCAGCAGCAGTTCTTGACCTGTCTTTGGGCAACAAGTGGTTGAAGAGCAGCACTTCAGCTGCCTGTGGAATTAGGCTTGAGGAACGCTGTGGTTTTGGGGTGGAGAATCATCAATTTTCTGTTGTTTTTGTGAAGGACAATGGGTGTTTGGGTTAGCTTTTCTCACAGTCTTTGGCTCTGGGCTTAGCATGAATTCCTGTCAGAACCACCCACCTACAGAACTCTCTGATGCCAGAATGAATTTATGCAAGGATATTTAGTCTACGGGACAGAGCTGCTCAGTATAACCCTTAATCTAGAGGCAGGATGATTTAACTAAGGACTATTACATTTATTTTGGAATTGCAATAACTGACAGCAGTTTTGGACCCAGAGTAAGACTTCCAAGCAAACGCTTTTAGTGAAGTGGAAATATTTCCCAATATGTTTTTGAAATGTGCTGTTCCTAAAGGCTGTGTTGGTTTGGTGAGGTTTTCTTCACTTTCTCATCTGGTAACAGAGCATTGGATGCCTGGCTCATGAGTCTGCCCCTAAAAATCTGAGCACTGACCAGTGCCAGCATGAGGATTTCATCAGGGACTAAAATGATTCACATCAGAGCCTTCTCCCAAGCTCTCTTAGTCGCTAACATGGTTCCTAACACAGAGATAGTTCATAAAGTGAAGTGTTCAACACATACTGACACCACCAGTTCTTGGTTTAAACTACAACCATTTATACTCAGCACATTGCATCGACTTCTTTGTTGTCCCCAGTGGCCTTCAGGTGAAAGAAGGGACCATCTATTGCTCTCTGTGTGGCTGGTCCACAGGTTAGGGAGTGAAACAGCAGCTCCCCGTGCTCCTAATTTAATGGGCCTGAGGTGCCTCCAGCCCCTTGAACTTGGCAAGAGGTATCCAACAGGACCAGAGGTCCCTACCTCTGCCACACTGTTCCAAGTTTGCTGTCATGATGTCAGGAGCTCAGCCTGTGTCACACACTCACAAGAGTGCTCCTTCTCCATAGCAGCATCTTTAGGACTAATTTGGCAATGATGCTGCTGGAACCTTTTCTTTTCCCCAAAACAGCTAAGCAGTCATTGCTTTTCATTGCCAAAGTCTGGAAACACCATGACATCTCTCCACTGACCATGCTTTTGGCAGTTGAGGGACTTTTCTTTTTTAAAACATTTTGAAACATCCTTTTCCCTATCTCTCTTCCATGGCCATGTTCTAGTTGCCAACATCAGTAAGTTAATTTAAAGTCAACCATTTAATTCAGAGAGCGGCTTGCAAGATGCTTTCAGTCATCATTCATGGGAACCAAAGGATTCCCATGGCAGTGAAAAACTTCTGGTCTGGCAGACTGATAATGTAGCTCCAGACAGGAATTTGCTTGCTTGTTTTCTTGTTTGTTTGCAGTAAGATCACTTCCCTTCTCCTTGCATATATCAGTAAGACAATAATCAGATTTTGCAGCAAAACATTCCCATCTTTTTTTTTTTGCCAGAACTTCATGTGGAGCTCCAGTGTCACAGAGCATCTGTGTGACCTGCTGCCTCACAGCTGTCTGAAAAAGCTGGGCATTCTCTGCATATTTTAAGATTTTCAGACCTCCACGCCTGGTTGATATGATTTTTTCACTCATCTTGTCCCAGCTGGCATCAGAAAGTTTTCCCAGAGGCAGCAGGTAGCATGAAACAGAGTTGAGCTGTCTGGTCATGCTTGAACTCCGTTTACTCCTCAAAAAGTCTAATCCACATTGGGTTTGCAGAACACCCAACTTTTTAAAGGAATCTTTTACTAACGAGTTCATTCACCTCAATAGAGACAACCCTGCAGAGCTGGGCACTAGTTTTTATCTGTTCTTTGAGGCCACCAGCAAAGGATATAATCACTCCCAAAGCAAACACATTCCACTGTGAATACCAGGGCTTGTGCCTTGCTGGTGTCAGCCACGGCATGGGCTCACAGCCCCAGTGAAGACAGCAGGGCAGTGTGGTCACCCACTGCCCTTCTCATGGATCCTCAGCAGCACAAAGACCTGAGACTAAAACAAGACCCTTAGAGAGAGATCTTCTACAACTTGTAGATCCCCATCACAACTCTCCCACCCACTGGTGTCACACCAATCTTTGCTTCCTTTTGAGAGGCTGTACCTGAGTTGTCATTGCACGAGTCAGGCAGTCTTCAGGACCTAGTAGCTCAGCAGCAGCACCTTGTAATTCCATCCAATTTGATCCTCTAGGTGTGACTTCAGACCATGGCCATGGAGAAAATCCTGGGTAAAAGAGAGTACAGTTTATGGAGATGAAGCTGGAGATGGTGTGTCATTTCTGTCAACAAAGAGAACAGAGGACTGCAGACGACTTCATCTTCAAACACTTGGTCTTACTCATGAAGCCGATGTTTCCATATAAACCACAAGCTGATGACCTCTGGCGTGTGGTGTGCATGCCTCAAGCTGTGAATAACAGCATAAATACATTCCTGTCAGCCTGCTTATGGCCATTTCCTGTAATATCTCAGAACATCACAGGTGACCACACTGAATATGAAGTTTCCATGATTACCAATGGTCTGCAGTGCTGTGATTATGGTTTAACCAAAGATTATTGCTTTGGTTCAGCACTTCATCATCATCATCATCAAATTATCACGTTGCAATGACATTTTGCTTCACACAGTAATTGCATTCAGAGCAATGTTTGCTAAGAGAGAGAACTGAGTTGAGGTCCTCAGCACTTCTGAAGTATGGGAGGTCGCAAGAAGTTTGATTTACATAAAGCCCATCCATCAGCAATTATTTTTAGTAACAGGCCTTATAAAATCAAAATGAAGGAGTACTCAAAAAGCTCTTGTAAATCTTGTAAATCATGTAAAGCCCATGCAAATCATGGACCTCAAAGTCCATTTGGACTAATCAAAGTCCAGTTCCTGGTCTTGAAACCAGGATGAACAGGGGAATAATGCTCCTAGGAGAGAGGAGAGGTGCAAGTCAACAATAAAACTATAGACTCAACAGTCTAAGCAACACTTTTATTCAGAGTAGAAATGTTGATGTTTGTCATTCATTGATATTTAAACATTTTTGCTGTTTATCAATGATAGTTTTATTATTACCTGGGCACTTAAAAATTTTTGAAAATTTGGTTGTTTCATGTTTTGTACAAACCATGTTGTTTGTTTGTTTGTTTGTTTTTTTAAATTTTGAACTTACAGTATGAAAGAACATTGTAACAACAAGTCCTTCCAAAGTCAAAGTTAAAGCTACACATTTCTCTCTCATAGTGGGATATTTTGAGTTTACCTGAGGTAAAAAGTAGATAAAAAAAGTAGAAATGCCAGCCAAGGTTGGGGGCATTCACTGAACGTCTCAGCATCACTCAGTCCTGCAACTTTGACCAAAATATGTTATGCAGATAATGATGGTGGGGTACAGTTCAATGAAGGGGTAATTTTTGAAATGGTCAAGCTCTGAGCTGATCCTGTAGTGTAGGTGTTTTAGTTGGAGACTACAGCTCATTTTGCACCTTTTTCTATTCCTAGTTTGCCTGGAAAGTTCTTCCATAACACATTTCTGCCACATAGAGGTATTCTGTGTGCTCACAGCAAACAGTGAAGCTGCATGAACGCTGAATATGAGTCCGTTGTTGAGTTTTGGGTTTGGTTTTTAAATGATTTTGAAGCGGGTTGCCTATCGTAGTGGATAAACTGAAATGCCTTTGCAAACATTGCACGTGTAACTGCATTCTCAGGGCAGAAGCTGACTGGGACCAAGCACAAGAGCATCTGTGAAAATAGAAGGAAGGTCACTTAAGCTGGAAATAATTCTCTACGGGCCGAGTCAGACTGGGTGGCACCATTGAAGGAGGCAAATTTGGGTGATGGCTTTCAGACAGTGCATGGTACTTGAACTGAATCCTGCCCTCTATGTTTTTGAAGAGAGAAAATGGGAAGACAGTGGGTTGCATACATTAGCTTTATACTTTTCAAAGAGTTTCATCTCGTGGTTGGAGAAACCCATTATCCTGCAACACTTGAGTGACTGTTGTGACAGGAACCAGTCCTGGTTGAACTACTTGACTCATATTACACAGAAAGATCACTCCAGAGCTGAACTATCAGGTCAAGCTTGTCTGAGAAAAGATTTTTGAGACATTTATTTTTTTGTTCTAATCCTCTATGTTATTCCTAAGTTTACTCCTTTGGGCAAATCTCACAGTCTGCTTTTATTGAAACAGCTTCTTTAAACACTAAAGGAAAATGATGCCCGTTGGTGCTTTTAATTCACTGTCTTTGCAGTAATTTGTGCCAAAAAAAGGTGGCAGGGGAGCCCTTATAAAGCTCTATTAATTGAAATAAATGAGCCTTGCTTCAGAGAACAGTGTGCCATAGAGAAAGGGCTGCCTTGTGAATCCTGCTCCCATGGATGTCCCTCGTGATTTCAGGCTTGTCATAAAATTCACTGTCCACCTCATTTTCCCACCTTATTAAGGTGAGGCAGGGGTTGTTCTTCACCTGAAACCTCTGGGTGTTGTGAAACCCAACTCAGGGCTTCAGAAATGCATGGAGGACCTGGAATTTTATTTTGAAAATCATAGAAAGCATTAGCCTTTCCCAGAGAGCAGCATTTATGAGCTTGCTTTCATTAGTCCCTTGGCTTTTTTTTTTTTTTTTTTTTNTCTGGAAAAATGTGTTGAAAATCATTTCATGGAGGCCTCTGGGAGAAATCAAGCTTCTTGCAGAGTTGGGAGCTCAAGGGGATCATGGAGTGGCAAGGTCAGCTCCCCAAACCCACCTGACTGCAATTGAAAAACCACACTGGTTTGAGGATGGCTTCCAAGCCCCCACTGCCTTTAGGCTGGACCCAAACACCTGACTTTTTCCCAAATCTTTAATTTGTATGTTCAGGTTCAGAGAAAGGGGAAGATGAGAAACAGAGACCGAAGTATATGTCTGCTCCCTTCTTCCTTCTCTCCTTCCCAAAGATCATTTCCATCCATCCAACTTCTTTCCCAGATATGGTATCATTTGCTTCTGTGACTAATCTCTAGGTAGGACAAAAAATTATTTTGAAAGTTCAAGAGAAACATAAGCTGCACATTTATGAGTGTTTTTCTCCTCTTCCCTGGCTCTGAATGGCCAGGACTTTATTATTCCTCTTGATGGCATGCTGAGATAGGTACTTTCCTTTCAATCAGGGCCTGCTGCTGGCAGCAGGCAACAGAGGCTCCAAACCTGGGATACTCTTTTCATGTCAGAGTGTTCCATTAACACCAATACTTTAACCTTTCTGATCCCCCCTACGTCCCTTGGTGTTAATGCTTTTGGATTACGACGGCCCAGGAAGGTTGGGGTTTCAAGGAAAGGTAAGTATTATGAAGAGAAACCAACCAGGGCTCAGAATTTTGCTCTCCACATGCATCATGATCTCACTTCACAGGTGTTTTTACAGGCCTGCTCAAGCACACAGAGAGACCCAGGTGTTGGTGTGACATCATTTAACCTGCAGTGATGGGAAGCCAAGCTTACCTCTAGTCCCAGGCTCTGCACAGAAAGGTGTCTCCCCGAGGCACTCAGCAGTGGCAGATCAGACTCAATGGCACAAACAGGGTCAAGAACAAATGTTTGGCTTTTCATGAGCTGCTTGGAGGGAAAGGCAGCAACAGGATAAGGTTGTTGTGTTGGCTGGTTCCTGCCCTCAGGGCCACACTTGGCCCATGCACAACCAGAGAACACAGCCAACATTGTCCATCATAAAACTACACAACCACCACCACTGTGTCCACAGAGCACACATTGTCTGAACAAAGGGCCTTCAAGAGGATCCTTTTGGCTGAGAGATGATATTACAGATTATATCTGTGTCCACTTTTGGTCTGGACTGTTGCTAAGAGAAAAACAATCCTTGGCAAATTCCTCGAAGTGCTTGCTTCCTAGAGTTTGGATGAAGGGAATTTGTTCAAGAAAGATGGGTAGGTGTGAGTTTCTGTCTGCTTGTCTTTTGAGAATTATTTTTGCCAGTGCAACACTGAAGATAATAACACTCCCATTAAAAATGAGGTGAACGTTCAGCTAACTTGAGTGGGTGGAAAGGACTTCAAACAGGATGAATCTGGGGACAAACCTACCCTTGCCAAGACAAACAGCTGCAGAGATCTCTGGCCCTACTGCACTGCAGTTCAAATAATTCAGGCACATAGGGCTGGTTGAGGCTGTGTATCTATCACATTATAATTGAAACCAATGGCTTTCATATGAAGAAATAAAAAGTGCATCATAAGTCACAAAAGAGAACTGGAGAATTGATATCATTAGGACAACAAACTGATATTCCTTAGGACAATAAAGATATGGGATAAGTGCAAATGAAAGCAAAAAGCTCTCACTTTCCTTCCTACATCTGTCTTTCATTTGCTTTGGCTCTATCTGCCAGTTGTTGATGTTTTCTCGCATTATCTTGGTCCCTTTGTTCAAAGTGCATTTCATTCCAAGAAGGCAGGGAGCTCCAGGTGTGAATGAGGGCTGTGAGCATGAACTTACTGTCGCAGTTATTTTTGTTATCATTCCTCTGAAAATCAGCTTGGTGGAGGTTTGGCTCTGTGTAATTTGTTCAGCTGTTTTAACTGTATCATTGTTAGATGTGGAAAACGGAATGAAAATGGAATGAAGTGCAGTGCTTTGCATAATGGCTTGCACCCAGAGGTGCAGCCTTAGCTGACAAAGTCCTGGTGTGCTGTGGAGTGAGGTGTTTGATACTGCAAGATTGGGACCTGCTGCTCAAATGAATCAGGTGCTCAGCACTTGCTGCTCTTCTTTGTAGTGGGAGAAACCGTATGTTAAAAAAGCTAATGCAGAGTTTGCAATGCTCAATAAAGTTTCAATGTTTTTTATTTCAAGACTTCAGTGATATTAAGTAAATAAATAAGTAATTGTAATCCACCATCCATCTATTTAGTAATCTAAACACATACTACTTTTCCCATTCCTATTGTTTCCATTATGGGCAGTAGACTTGTGATGTCTGGTTATTTCTGACTTCAGACTTTCCCTGTCTACATCCAGCTGGGCCCTGATCTTTTAATATATTTTTCAGTGGTCCCCTTGGCTCCAGATGAGTCCCTTGAAGACATTATAGAGCTCTTTTTTCTGTGTTGGATGAACACATCTCTGGGATGAGCCTGGAGCAGACAACTGCCATCATGTTAAGCTGAACTCCAGCTTTCCCCCAGCTTGGCATGATGTATTCAGTCCATCCACAAATCAGGTGCAGTCAGTAGGAACAGCTCAGCCCTGACTCAGTGGGGATTAAGAGCACAAATAGTGGCGTGTTTCTCCTCAGATGAGCTACCTCAAATACATTTGCCTGCCAGTCAAACTGTAGCGTCATTTGTGAATTGATGATGGCTCTGTGGTCAGTGTGCTGGAACTGTCCCTTGGCTAGCAATTTTTGAAACTGTTCACATACTGTTGGAGGTCTCAAATATAATAATTTTTAGGAGTTTCATGAGAAAAGGCATCAGGAAATACAGGTAGAAGGAAAGCTCTATTAGTACTTCTGCTCAGGAAGAGGTAAGAAGTTCAATCCTTAATAAATGCTGACAAATATGCAGTGAGGTGAAGGGGAGAGATGTGCTAAAAAAAACCAACCAACCAAAAACCCCAGCCCAAAAGCCTTTATTAGCTTGTTGCTTACAGCAAAACATACTTTAAAAAAAAAAAAAAAGAGAGACTTGCCTAAAAGAGGAAGACACACAGGCATTTCATGGTTGAATTCTCTGCTAGAAAATGATGCCCCCACCCCAAAAGGCAAAATGTCTCCTGGGTAATTTTCCCCCGTTTAAATGTTCTTCAGAAAGAGAAGACCAGCAACACTCTGCATTGTAATGTAAGACTGATTAAAACAAACATACAAATCATCAAATAATGCAGGAGGCTGCAGTTGGATACTCATGCACTGAGCTTCTCTGCAGGACCATCCATCCTCAGCCTGAACCATGGAGCAGGGCAGTGCTGCAAACCTCTGCTCAGGGACATCTGCCTGTGGCCTGCAAGCCCTTGGGGATCCCTCACCTAATTCTTCAGTTTGCAATGGACTGAGAAAAGGTGTTAGATACATTGCAAGTGCAGCCAGCAGTCTGTACTCTCAGTGGAAAATGCTCAAAGGTCACAAGCTGAAATAATAGGAAATCAGAGGAGGCACTGAGAGCATGTAGAGGCTAAATACTCCTGCCAGCCCACTCAGCATGGGGAGCACTTGTGGGTGGCACTCAGGTGGTTTGGGAACTGGGAAGCACTGATCCACAAAGGAGCTAGGCTGCTGGATGGAACATAGACACTAAGCTAGTCCATGAGAAACCCAATCTTCTGCCCTGAGCTGTTCCCATCACAGCTTCCCCTCTTCCTGGTGCAAACGTATAAACAGGAAGATCTCAAGTTAGAGCAAGAAGCTGCAATTACAGACTAGGAGCACAGAGAGAGGTCAAGGGAAGGAGAAACTTAAGGAAACAGCACCACTGAGCCAGGATCTGGTGCTGCTGGCTGCAGGTTTGTATTGTTTTCAGACTTGTGCCTGTATGGGACCCTTAAGAGCAAAAGGGTTTTGCAGAATAGAACTGCCCACGGCCGGGCAGAGCCCATGGCTGGGCCACACAGGCTCTCCAGATGGGTTGTGACTCCAAAGATAGGATGGCAAGCAACTTTGACTGGTTAGTATTTCAGCAGATGGGCTCTTTTTAACTTTGTGTTTAGAGAGTTTCCCTTCTATTTTACAACAGTATTTCCTCCCTGTGCCATGGGTAGCTCATTCAAACCAGCTCAAGGGTTTATATCTCCCATTGCATTTCCTATTGTGGGCATTTCTAAAACAGCCTCACTGGTGAAATCCTCTCAAAATAATGTGTTAAAGACCAAATGATTTAGCATATACTTAAGAAGTAAATGATGTTGTGATCAGCAAGAAGTCTGCAGTGTCAGCTGCAGGGCAGGATTTGAATGCAAGAAGGAGAAATATGCCAAGATAAATGAATAAATATCTGTGTCTCTCTATCTTGGTGTGGAGAGGTAGCTTCTGTTCCATGCCCAATGGAGACAATTCCAAGGTTTTCTGTGTTGTTTGTGGGTTTTTTTGTTTGTTTTGTTTTGTTTGTTTGTTTGTTTGTGGTTTTTTTTTGTGTGGTGTTTTTTTCCTTTTTTTCTTTTTTTTTCTTTTTTCTTCCAGCAGCAACAACAGAAGTTCAAAGGACCCCAAGGATTTACATGGGAGAAAAAAAGCTTCTTGTAGCCCCCAGGAGTGAATGTGGATTCTTCATCTGGGCTTTTCTACACACTCCAGCTAGTTTGTGTGGAAGGGTTGGTTTTCTGGCTCTGCTTCCCCTTGCCCCGTGTAAGAGATGGTTCTGTGCTTCCCAGGAGCAGCACTTGAGGTCTAACAGCAGTGACAGTACCTGGTATGGTTGGTGCAGCTCCATGACTTGCAGTGTTGTTTCACAACCATAAGTATCCAGGCAAATGATTTAGTAGTGAGGCAAGGGAGTAGTTAAAAGGAAAGAGCTCGGTTCTGCTTTCTCTCAGACTGACAAATGTCCACTGACTGCAGAAAAGAACTTTGTCTCGACTATCAGGACATTTTCTTGCTTGTCTGTTGCTGCTCAGGAAGAGGAGGTGAACAGTGTGGGATACTGGTGCTCAGTCTTGATGCCTTGGCAAAGCCACTGTCCTTACCCCTGCAGAGCATTTTCTGACTGTCCACACTCTCATCCTGCTCCATCTCCCATCTGTGGCCCCACATGCCCCCATGTCTGACCCAAAGACTGTGGGACTCACCGCGTGCTGGCCAGGTGTAAGAACTACACACTCCAAAGCTCTGCCTCATCCACATACCAGAGCTTTCTCCAAAAATGTGGGTCAAAGTCCTTAAGGCCTCTTCCTGCATTCCACTGCACCCCTGAAAGGCCTTGGTGGGGTTTTTGTGCTTTTCCCCCAAGCCTTTGAAATGGGAGAGACAAGCACATCTCCCAGATCCTGCATCTGCTCAAGCCCCACGCACAACACACCATGAGATTTTTAACCTAGTGGCTGCTCGAGGGACACAGAGCAGAGCCTGAGGTTGCCCCAGACTTGTGAACACCCCAGTGCAGCAACTTCTCAGCAATAAAAAAGTATGCTGAGAGATTCTGCACATCTCTGCAGTAATGGACTGGATTCCACATAATTTGATGAGGAACCTTCCACAGAGTGATTCCCTCCATTCCATGTTGGTCTTGCCTAAGCCCTACAAATGGAATATTCCTTTTTTTAGTGATTCCCTAGCTTTTAGTGCAAAGAAAAGAATCAAGACACATGAGATTATTGTGCTATGGATTTATAATAACATTTTATTAATATATTATGCTACAAAAATATTTTGATAAAATAATATTAGAAAGCATCTTTTTATTACAGTCTTCAAAACAGTTCACAAAAGCAGGAGGCGGAACAGGAAAATATATTTGAAGTATCTTTGAATTGAAAACTGACAAATAGGCAATTTGAAATTCAGTGGGAGTATGAATCTGCAGGATGGTTAATCAGTTCCATAGAAGAAAATTATTGACTACTTGTTGGAAAGTCCTCCCTGCCTTTAGCTAGATTAAGGTGCCTCCTGAAAAGTTAGTCACAGGGAAGGCTGAGTTTGGGTTGGGACAAAACACACACGCACACAACATGCACAGATGTACATAAACATACACACACCTCACCATGATCTCAACCTTCAGCATGTTATCTTTCTGCTTCAGTTAAGCTGCAAGCAGCTTAAACTGAAGCTGAATTCAACCACACTCCATGGAACATTGATCACTTCAGAGATATGACAAGCCCCTATAATTTTTGGATATAATATAGAAATATGGTACTAAGCAAAGTTTGGAATGATATTTATGCTGAGATAATAACTTTGGCACTTTGGTTTCTCTAACATAAATATATGATGGGAAGTTCCTCCTTAACAGTGGTATCTGGTAATGACTGGGTCATATCAGTTGACTAATCAATGCACTAAGCATAGATTAAATTCTCCCTCTTGCCATCTCTCTCTCTCTCTCTCCCTCTCTCTCTCTCTCCACAGTTGTATATTGAAGAACTTAGATAAATATATAACTCTGTACCTTGGGTGTTCCTAAATTACAGTGGAGCTTGGAGGAATGGGAGGTTCAACAAAGCAGATTTTTGACACCTGTAAAAAGCATAGTTATCATAAATCATGTTCATCACTTATTGCCAGAAGACATAATGCATTATTCAAAAGCCCCAGGGATTGCAAAGAAAATACATCAGTCATAAAATATAAAATACCTTCTGTCCCAGCTTACTGACTGGTTCTCCAAGTGGCAGTGCATGTTAATATAGCATCCATAGTTAAAAATAAGCAAGAAAAGCATTAAAACAATGAAAGAATGGAAGTTAATTCTGTTGCTGATGATATGGTATATTTATTACACCAGGGGAAGACCTTGGCAGATAATTAGCATTTATTTATAATTCCGCAGTTACATATAACATGAATTGTTTTGGTGTCACTTGTAGCTGAGTTGAAAAAATTAATTGTATGACCATTGAGGTTTGGACTCATGCAAAATCATGTCCTAAATTGCCAGACACTGTGTGACTCTTGATTTTGTTCTTGCTGATAAACAGTATCACCAGTGTTTGCTATTATATGTAGTGGGCATTAATATTTTTGTTAAATCTCCTGCTCTTGTAATCTTGTGATTACATGGGAATCTGAACTTTCCTTCAGAAGAAAGAAAACTGCTTCCTAGTTTTCTGGAAAACTCAGAGGAAACTAAAACCCAGTGAAGCTGGTAGTCAGTGTTGCTTCAAGGGCATGTATCAAATCTGGTGCAGTTTCTAAACTCATGGTGATTATAGTCATGATCCATTGCAATGAATGTGCATAGATCTGTGATAAACAGTACTACTGTGTTTTCATTAACAAAACTGTTATAATTATTAATCAGCTGCTGTAGCTGATTGGCAAACAAGCTGTTTTATCAACCACAGTGAGGGTTTAATTATCCATTATTGCTCTGCTTACGTGCTATGTATTGAATAAAGTGACCCTTTAGGGTAAGGCAACACAATAAAGGACGTTTGATTTGAGAGCTGTACTGAAGCCATTCACGTGGGGTTCCTAAGACCTACAGGAACCTACTTAACCTTATATTTAATGTAAAAGTCATGTCTCCTCCCTTAACCAGAGAAAGCTCAGATGACCAAGTGAGCCAACTGCTTCAAAGCAGCAGAAGTCATGTTGTGCAGACCCCAAATCAAGGAGACACCCTGCTTTAGACACCTGCACTGCAGCAGGATAAATGTGGGGTGCCAGTGCAAGGGAAATTTGGTGAGTTCCAGTAACATTCATTAATTTCATGGAATTACAGACAAAATGACAGGAAATGCAAAGCCATTAAAACATACTTTGATATGCAAAGTTATTTACATCCTGAGATAGCCAAACATACCATGGTATCTGAGCTAATGAATATTGAACTTTACTGGCCAGTGGAGGAGTGACTCAGGAAACCTCACCAGTGACAGTGAGTGACTATTCTGTGCAGTATGATGACAGCTGTGAGCATCGAGAGATGTGTGTGCTCCTAACACTAAAAGAAGTCCCAGAGTCTTATGGAGAAACGCACCGACTGGGAAACCATAGACCTGTAATTTCTAGTCTTGGTGCTGTTGGTGGTTTTCCTTATGGTCTTGGACAAGTTGTTTTTGTTTTCCACTCTTTTTTTTCCTCTCCCTTATCATTACATGGTCTTGTCTATTTATACTGTACGTTTTCCAACACCTGGAATTATTCCTGGGATAGTACCACAGAATAATTTCTGGATTTGATCCCATTACAACAAATAAAAGTCAATGGGTTTTGGTTTGTTGGCTGTTCGGTTTTACTATGTAACTTATCATCAACCTTAAGATTTGCCTACCTTATTTCCAGTTCCATTTGTGTAAATAAGACATTACAATTCAGTTTTCATCTCTGCCTTGAACACAGCAGGAGAACCAGTAATCTGTTTTAAATGCATAAAGCTTGAATTTGAAGGTCTGTTAAACCATTATATTCAAATGAAGGCATTTCTAGGGTAATAGCTCAAATAAAACCAAAATGAAAGTTTTCAAAATATGTTTCCAATATCCATCTCCGTGCAATAAATATTATGCAAGGTGAATGGCTTCTGTCCAAAACTAACATCACTAATCTTCTGCTAGCCAAAATACACAATATGAAAGTATGCACAGGGTCTGTTTGAATCTCACATTTGGGGCAAAGCTCAAACTTTTCCATCCAGCCTTATCAACTGCTGTGCTTGGAAAAATAAAAAACAAAGGGGGGAACCTTATAGCACTGTCTGCTGTACCCACTTAAACTGAACACAAACCTACACAACCTCCTGTCAAAACCAGAGCAAAGGCTGGGGGTCAAGTCAAAAAGATGGTACGCGTATTATCCCAGGCCTTTGGAAGGCAATGGGTTGGGATACATGATGGAAATGCTCAGTTTTTCATCATGGTTTGAAATGAAACCATGTGACTTTTGTAACCTACTTACTTTCTAACCTACTTTCCTGAATTAAGTGGTGTGATGACAAGCAAACCATGAATTCTGAGCCATCACTGC
Organism: Formicarius rufipectus; assembly: GCA_013399695.1. Lineage (NCBI taxonomy): Eukaryota > Metazoa > Chordata > Aves > Passeriformes > Formicariidae > Formicarius > Formicarius rufipectus. The sequence goes on from VXAU01002754.1 coordinate 590,133, forward strand.
AGAGACTTGCAGATTGCATGGAATACCCGCAGCCCTAGAGACCAGGTCTAGGGCTGCTGGGGAACTGACCAGTATTGCTATTATAATCATCATCATTATAATTTTTTTTTTTTTCCCCAAGGTGAAAAAAATTTTAATTTTCTTTTTTTTTTTCCCATAAAGAAAATATTGTATATTTCTGGGTTTGAGATTTTTTTTCTAAGATGTTTTCATCACATATTTTGGACTTTTGTTTTGTAGATGACTTAGAAAGAAAAACACTATTCCAACTCAAACTAATTTTCTGGTTGAAACTCTTGTATCCAAAGGGATTTTTCATCATGTTTTGGTGGTGAAAAAAAATCAACATGCCTTATAAAACATAATAGTTTTTAAGATGACATGGTTTGATATTTCCCCCCTTAGGTGTTGTTCACTGCATTCAATCACAGTAGCTGCTTGGATAGGGAGCAAGTTTTTCAGTGAATATAAGGTGTCATATCTATCCCATCCAAAGCAGCAGAGGTACCACAGCATCCAAATGGAAGAATGTTCTGTGTACCTCCATAATGCGGGGTTAATTTCATTTCTGAATCTTGAACAGATTTTGGACAAGTCATAATTATTTCAGCGCAGAGATATCAGCTCATAATAGCAAGATGAAGGGGAATGTGTAGATGTTTGTTGCCTCCAGGTTGTCCATCTGTATTAATACAACTGATACACATAAATTCTATGGATTAACAGGACACTATATCTTCATACTCTATAGACAGACCAGGCTCTGTTCTCATTTATGCTAGGAAGGGTTGTAGGCTTGTGTTGCTATAAAATGAGGGAGAGAAGAAAATAATTCCAGTAGGATTATCCCAGACTTTAAAATCAATTTTTATTAAGGAAAAGGTGTCTTAATTTGTGTTAGCTAATGAATTAATTGCAGGGCTAAGAGGGAAATTGTAATTTCCAAAGAAATTAAATAGTTTAGTTAAAGAAAACAGGGGAATGTAGAGGATTATCTTGACTAATGACTTACTAAGTCATATAAAAATAACTGGTATTTTAGGTTGTAGCAGCTAATGAGTTAAGAATGCACCTATTTTTCTAATAGGCATAGGTCACAGAGAGCAGGATCTCCTTTATTCAGTGTAAGCTGTGCTAGTGAGATAAAAAAAGAAGTAAAATAAAGAAGTTCAGCAGAAATGTACTTATTGGACAGTTGCTGCAAAAAGTAATGGTTAAAGAAACAAAGCGGGCATTCATTTGGTGTCATTTCAGACATTTGCAGAGTTGTCAGAAAACAAATATAGAAAATATTAATTTATCTGTTTCACCATTGCTACTGATTAATAGGGATGTTATTAACATATACAACAGGAAAAATAAGTTTACCAGTTGAATAAATACATTTTTTCTTTTTCTTTTTTTTTTCTTTATATGAACATGTATATTTTACAAAACCCCATAGCACTATGGGAAATAAAGATCCTTCTACAAAAAGAAGATGTAAGTCAGTGTTACAATAAAGCTTTAGAATTTCAAAATGTATCTGGGCAAAGAGACAAAATCAGCTAGAAGGCACTACTGAGTCACTGAGAGGGTCCAGATTGTAAATGTTGTTGTCTTAACCTCCAATTCGTTCATAAATTATCTCTCTTCTCTATTCCAAGGGATTGCACGTAATACTAATGTGGTCAGGAGGGCTGCAGTAGATTCAAGAGAAAAGAAGCTATGGCCACACAGACAGGAAATGTTACTGATGGCCATAAAAGACTGGTGGAAGCTGAGCTTGTAGGCTGAGGCTGGGATGGGCCACTGGAGCGCGGTCTCTGATCCAGCTGGTTTGAAATCCAGATGGGAGGCTTGACTGTGATGTAGCCATTGGTTATCCTGATGTAGGAAGGCAATGTGGTGGTGCTAAAAGAAAACACAAGAGAAGGAAATTAAACAGGAAGACCCTTATCCCTACTCTGTGAACTGTCACTCCAAGTGGTAGCAACAACAATTACAATTATTATTATTACTATTGTAATATGCATTAGACAGCAGGGAGAGTGCCAGGGACTGATACGTGTGACATGTGGAAGCAGTTCTGATCCAGGGTGTCCCTCAGCTTCTGGCTGCTGATAGAATACAGCCAGAGGAGGAATTGCCCCTAATGGATCTAACTTACCACACTCCACTTTTAAGCATCCATTACTAGTCAGCATCAGAGACTGTGACAGATGTATCTCTGTGCTGATATGACCTTATTCTTACATTCTTAGGTACCTTCATCCCACCAAGGGTCTCAAAATTTGCCCTCAGTGACATGTCTTACCACAGACTGACTACTGCGTCCAGGAGAGGCCACAAAAGACATCCTTCCCCTGTTTCATAAGTCTTAAAAATTTTCTCTGGATTCCCTTACACTACTGATAACCTTGAGCACAGGGGACCAAGCAGGTTCAATTCTGTTTCTGGCTTTAAGCCATTTTGGATCAAGTCACAATGCCAAAACCACACTCAGTCAGTGTTAAGTTTCCCTGACTGTGGATTTGCCTCAATAACAATGAGATTGCTTATTGATTGTCGCCTGAGTTTGTACTTTGAATCTGCAGGTTGGAATTCATCATGACTCCCATGACATTGGAGGTCAAAAAGGTCCATTTACAATTGATTTGGAAGTTTGAAGTTGTAATCTCCATTTCATAAAATGCCTCCAATGCATCCATTACTGGATGATCCATAATCCACCAGTTGTCACAGAGCAGCACAACCAAGCATGCAAACTGCACAGGGTGGATTTTGGACTTAAACACAAGACATTCTGCTGAGGACCATGGAGTGAAAAAGCAAGTTCTTTAAACAGGAAGTGACACTAATACCTGCAGATTCTCTAAATCTTTCATAAAGGGGATTTGGAGGCACTGAAAAATGACTGTCAAATAATTGTTTTATGGGGTAAAAAGCTATGGAGTCCTATAAATATTTAGCTACAGTATCTGAGATCCTGACCTTGGAAGAAAAAGGCTGTGTCTTGCATAATATCAGATAAAAGGAACAATACCTTACCTCAGATTCATGCAGAGAAATAGAATTTAGAAGCACTGAAGGTTTTTGTCTTTTTTCTAAGGAATACCAAGATAGATTTTAGAACAGATGCTTCAAATGTGCTGAGTCAACCACAACCTGAGAAGATCAGGGCATTGGTAAACACACATGTGGGTCAACATCAAATCCCACAGACAATCATTGCACGTTGCACTTCACCCCAGTGTTTTGGGAGAAATAACTTAATTTCTTCCATCATCATGTATACTGTCACCACATCTTCTGGGTGGGATACTTGTTGTGTAGCTAGAAGTGATCTTAACTAATGTGCAATAAATGAATTAGAGTAAAGAGAAAAGGCAGTCTGGAATTAAAAACACAGGAATTGCTCATGGAAGCAGATAATCCATCTAACCAGTATTAGGACTTTGACAGTGAAAAGTGGTGCTTGTTCCAGAGGAAGAAACTACTGTAAACAGAGAATTCTCAAATCAAGGCTGGTTGGAGAAAGCTCTTATCTCAATTCCCATGGTGAGTGGTTGGTTTATGTCTTGAACTGATGATATAAGACACATAGCTTTAGAACTTCTGCTATATTGCATCAAAACTGCTGAAGTCACTTAATACAAAGATTTTCATCTGCGATAAACTAACACTGCTGTTTCAAAACTGTCCAGATTTTTCTGAGCAGCTAATTTAGTGCTGGCAAGAATGATACAGATTAGGCACTGTGTGTCCAAGCTCACAATGTAAGGAACTCCAGTCCAAAAGGCATACAAAAGAAAAAACTGCACGAAGGGCCTTCCTCCAGGGAATACCAGGCATCACTAAAGCAAACCTGACAAAATGAGGTACTACACACACTGCATAATCCAACAGAAGGGCACTCAAGCTTTCTGATCCAGACCTCATCCTGCTGAGTGATGATGTGGGGCACAGATCTGGCAGCATTGACAGTGGGATCCCAGTTTTGAGGTTTTTCTCCTGTACCAGGTTTCCCTGAGCTATGTATGGATAGATGCTTGTTCTCATCTTTTGGTTACTGACTGTCACTTTACAGAACTACAAAATGTAGCCCTAAATTAAATTTTAAACTACAAGGAGGGCCTGGTTTTCAATTTCAATTTAAAAAACATCACCAAGATGTCATTCAGACTTGCAGTTTGTGTGTATCCTGCTCCTGACATATGCTTTGGGCTTGATCCTCCATTTAGAGTCAAATTTGCACAAACTGTCTTTCTGCTCTTCAGGGATGTCCTGTGTACATGGCCTGGCCAGGGCGCTTGTAAAACAATCACAACCACTCATCAGCCAACTGCATCTAAGGGATTCCTAAAGCAGCCTTAAATCAACATTTTGTGTTTCTGTATGATGTTTCCATTTTCTCGTCAACTTCCAGAAGTGTTTTGTTGGATTTTTTCTTGTTGATTTTCTTTTCTCCCTTGAAAACAGGTTGGTTTTTATTTTTTTTTGTTGTTGTTTTGTTTTGGTTTTGGTTTTGTTTTTAGGGAAAAAAACTCTACAGCTTATTTAAGATCTCCGGGTTTCCTGTGGAAAGATCTGAGAATTTCTGACCACTTCTTCTCAGTCAATGAGGCAATTTTCTGTTTCCAAGACATTAAATTTCTATAAAAGCATTCTCAAGATAAATAGCTATGTGGGGTTGTTTATTTTGAAAAAGTCCTTAAGTGCTTTACAAGAGAAGAACAGTGCATTTCCATTACCATGTACAAAGCATGCTAATGGCAAATGAATCACCGTTTATCCACATAAAACATTTTCTTAAATGCAAATGCACTTTTAGCTGACTGCCAAGGTGGTTTAGAGATATTTAGAAAGAATGATCCCTTTAAACCAAATGCTACAGCTCCTTGTAAAATCTCTGCTCCTTGTTTGTAACTAGGCTGTTTCTATAGTGAATGGGGAGAGAAACCTTCCCAGAAGGTGGTCCTCCTTGTTCAGGGTCTTCCACTTCATAGGGGTTACAGAGCGGTCCTGGACAGCCAGGTTAGATTACAACCTAATCCTAGAGGTGGCCCTGGTGTCAGGAGATGACTTCTGCAAACTCCCTCTGAGCACGTCTGCATGTGCACGCAGCATCTCACTGACCCGCAGACATTCCCTAAGGATGAAAGCAGCAGCAGAGTCCCCTGAACTCAACCAGAAACCTTCCTTAGGGAGGTCTTGAAATGAACATAGAGAATAACAAAAATGAATCACAGATCTGTGGGATAATAATCTAAATTATTATCACATCTTCTCTTGCCAGGCCAGGATATTCTGTATTTCGGTCTTTTGTGTCTGATAAAAATATCTTGAATAAAACATTCCACATAATCTCTGGTGAACAGGCAACCACTGGCTCTGCTGTTCATACCTCTCTATTTTGCTTCTGTGTATGGGATTGTTTTAAAAACTTGGAAGACTCCAGGTATTTTTTAGCCAAATGACCTGCAGTATCATATTTATGAGCTTGTACTTTTGATCAGATAATAAGGCAGTTTTTCAAATCAGTGCATTACTCATACATTGTCTTACCATCATTAGAATGTGTAAAACTTTCCCCCAAAACGGCCTCAGGCAGAGGCTTTGTGCACAGACCCTACTGAATCCAATTACATGATTCAAGCCCTCTATGCTGGGTGGGTGCTGAAGCACCTTGGTGATTTGGGAGCATTTTAAAGCTGAAAAATAAAACAAACACACATGCAACCTGTCGAGGGAATTTCTGCTCCAGTTTAGTTTGAGAACACTTTGCCAGGAGCTCGCAAACTAATTTTTAGTGTGACTTGGTTCCTCCACATAAGCAGGGCTTATCTGATCATGCGTGACACCACAGAAGTTAGGACCAGGAGAGTCTTTTTGGCCCACCTGACCCAAAGACAGGAATGAGATCTAAACCCCTTCTGATATTTATGTCTAATCCATTCTCAAAAAAACCCTACAATGACAGCAATTCCAGTGTCTTCGCAGACATCTCATCTAGCATTTCACTGTTTCTGGTGTTCTGAATTACTGCCTAATGTTTCACCAAATCTCCCTTGATAAGTTCATGACTTGTCCTGGTGCATGGGCAGGTCTATTCCTTTCCTCTTCTAAGCAGTCTTTCATGTGTTTTGAAAATTTAACCATGTTTCACCTCAGCCTTCTCTTTTCTAAATAAGCAATTCCCTCCACCTTTTTTTTGCAAGTCCTCAAGTGTTTTTCCTTTATCATTTTTCTTCTGCTCTCCCCTGGCTCTGCTTAGCTGATCAGTGTCTTGTCTGGAATGAGATGCCCCAAACTGGAAACAGTATGCCTGAGATACCCCCTGCCCTGTGCTTTGTGCAGTAGGTACCACTGGCTCTTTATGTGCAAAGTGCACGAAAAACATGCAGTCTCCAAGAAGACAGCATTGTTAGTACTTTTTGCCCTAAAACACCTTTAGGGTCCCAGTAACTGTTCTGAAGCTCATGGAAAACTGATGGGGCTTTGAGGGAGTGAGGACAAACCCAATTATTGTGATATTTCTAACCACTTTTAATCTGTTGCCATGCCTCAGTCCCAACACAGTTCTGTTCAAGAGGGAGGAAGTAACCCTTTCAAGCATAACTTACAAAGTGTGTGGGGATTTTTCTGAATCGAAGGAGCTATGTAAACACATGACGATTATTTTTAATAAATGTAAACAAATGTTGTCTCAGACAGCCTTTCTTACAATAGCGTCTGATGAAAGAAGCTAGTCTGAACCTTGAAAAAATGCATATTTCAACCAAAAACCTAAAAAGCTAGTAAAGTGAAAGAAAATTTTTGAGTAAATACAATAATGACTGTTTTGCATTTGTGTCTTGATGTTAACCTTATGATGGCTAGGGGTTTTCTTAAGTGATATTAAGCATATGCTTCCTGTTTCTTTTCAAACAAAATCTGCCCTTCTTTTTTTCCCTTTTCATTTAATGAACAGATGTGAAAAGAGTTGATCACATTATTTTTCTGGTGATCAGAAATAATATTCTGCAAGTGAAGACAATTACTCTTGGAACTAACCAGACCTATTCACGTCACCAAAATTTATTAATCGAGCTTTGAAAAATACATCTCCCTAAAGTGGTGGGAGCACTCTTTTGCAGTATGTAAACAATCTGCCTGGCAAGAAGTCTGGCCACACATCTGAAAGAAAAGAATAGGTGCTCAACCAGGAGCAAAAAAGAGTATGTTGAGAGGGAAAGAAATCACACTAGAAGTATTTCACAAGGATTTAACTGTGAAAATCACTAGAGTAAGGAGAACATGAAGTCCCTATCTCCTGAAATTTTCATTATTATAATTTTGTGTGTTTCTGGAAGGGATTCTTTAGATCAGCAGAGGTTCTGTTCCCCCCCAAGCTTCATCTATCTTTTCATCATTGCCTTTCTTACAGACACTGTTCTTGCAGCCTGAGCATTAAATCCTGCAGGATGCTGAGTCTTCATGGCCCCATCTGAGCAGGACGCTAAGCACTGTGAGCACACGAGTGCTTCCAGCAAGGCTAGTATTCACATACCTACAACTCAGCACATCCTAAAGTCCTTTGTGGGATCGAGGCCAAGAGGCTCATACTTTCACAAGGTTCAGTTCATTAAAAAAAAATAAAAAATAATCCAATCTGGATCTCATTAAGGCGTCCAGTTTTGGTCTAGAAGAGGCCACTACTTATTTGCAGTAGTGTAGTGAACTGCCTTAGCATGTCTGAGTGAGTAAGCACTATCACACGCTGGTTTGGGGCCAGCTGAGAAGACATGGGAAGAGTCAAAGAAGAGCCTTATCTGTACTATTTTCTTGTTAGCCCAGGGGTTACTGGGAACCTGGATCTTTGGCCATTTTCCACCCACCCTCCCTGCAAGCAGCACAGCCACAGCGTGACAGGGAGGCAGCAACAGCCATGCCATCAGTAGAGGGGTCAGCAACAGCACCGGGAGCTTTTCAACAACCCTTCGCTGTCGATCTGAGCTCTCCTTCTGATGAGACTCAAATGGGAACCACCTTTCCATCTGAGAGGAATGTCAAGCTCTGATCCTGCCTTATTTCAATGCTCTAGCTCCTCTTACAGCAAGCTGTTCCCCTCCTTGAAGTGGGTACCTGTGAGCCTCCCGTGCTCAAAGAGGGAGGCAAAGGGCAGTGTAAATACCCTGGCAAAGGTCTAATCCCCCACCTCTGCTCTTTGTTAGGTCCACATCTGCCATGGCTTATCTCAAGGAGAAAGAAGAGGATATTCAGGGAAAAGACAGAAAGGGAAGCACAAGTTTCACCAGGCACTGGCTCTGAAAGGACAGAAAGCTGTGAACAAGGACGATGAGTTACCACATTCTGAAGCACAGGTGGGGAGCAGGGCACTGTGCACAGGGATGGGATCCTTGGAGGATGAAGGAAACTAATGTGAGGCACCTTCACCTCCTGAATGTGCAGGACCAAGACTGCCAGTAGCACCAGGAGACGGTGCCATTGAGGAGAATCACATGCGGTCCTTTAGCTGACCTGACCTTTAATAGGATTTAAACGGTGGTGTTAATTGTAGCTATGTCAGAGCTATTCAGCTGTCTTCCTGCTACAGTATATGGGGAACGAGATAACTCCAGAGGACAATCCTTTCCCCACAGAGGCACCTGTCTGAGGTAGGCAAGGTGAGCTGCTTCTGAAGATCTCTATCTCTGGAATTCAGGTGTCCTGAACCCCAGCCAAGCTCTGGCCCCAGTGAGGGCTCTCACTGGTAGGGAAGGGACTGCAGTGTGGTGAAGAGAAGAACCACTCAATCTGCAGTGCAGAAAGCAGCAGCTGGTGGGGACACAGCTCCCCTCTGCAGTCCCACAGCAGCTCCCTAACAATGAGCATGGCTGGGCTGCAGCTGCTGTACCCTCTGTGGGGTCATGGCTCTGAGGTTTGACATGATGGCTTACTTGGATAAGGGGCTCCAAGAGGGCCATGATGGTGTAAGCAGGAAAAGGCTCAATGCTGAAGTGCAGCTCAGATTCCTCTGCTGCATTTTTGGGCTCCTCTCAGGATGGGCTGTGGGCAGGAAGCCAGGAGATTTGGAGTCACCCACCAAGGAATATCAAAACCTTGTTAAATCACTTTACTTCTATGACTCCCCTGAGTCAGATCTGAGTCAAGACCTTGAAGCGTTAGTGTGACACCACCAGCATTAACCCAACATGAAGTGTTTTGCAGGCTGTCACTGTGATTTGCAGGTCCCAGTGGCCCAGGCCACCTGCAAAACATCTCCGTGATGACAAATTCAGCCCCAAAAGTGACACTGACCTGCAGCAAGGCTAAGCACTACAGGGGCACCCTAAAGCCAAAGGTGGGACATGTTGTTAAGGCAAAGTGTATCCATAGGGCCCAAAGAGGGGACAGGGATGGGATGGGATGAGAATGGATGGGGGCAGTGGGGACTCCTGCATCAGAGGCAGGGAAAGAGGAGTTCGCTGTCACAGCAATGCAGCCTGAGAGCAGGGGGACAGAGTGATGCAAAGGTGGACAGGAGGATGCATTTACCACGTAGGGAAGGAAGAGGTGAGAAACAACTCCAGCACAGCCCAAGGGCCCTTTTCTGAAGTGAACTTCTAGTCTGTGGCAAAGTTTCCTGCACCTCGCAGTCAGATTTAACTTTCCCCATCCCCAGAGGAGACGGAGTATGGCCATTTTCAACCTCCTGCCCCAAAGTCCTTTAGGAAAACCCTGCAGATACAAGCCCTGCACCCACATGTGTGGCAGTGGCAGAATCAGGTCCACTGCTCCTTTCCAGGCAACTGCAGAATGGTGTAAAAACACAGAACATTATAAAAACCAATAACCTTTGAAGCACACCCTCTGAGTAATTACCCCATTCTCATCTAATGACTAAAAGATGTTATATTCTTCTCTGATTTGGCAACAACAAAGATTTTGACCTTATTAAAACCAGCCCATCAGGAAACTACATGTCATCTTAAAAAAAGGAAAAAAAATTAAAATAAGGAAAAAAAATAAAAAAGAAATTAAATTCTTTAAAATTCCTGTGAACAGTAATTCAAGATACTGTAGCTGAAGACCCATGATTTGTTGCAGTGTCTGGGTGGTCCTGAGACAGGACATGACAGCATTAGCTCTTTCCTTTGCCCTTCTAAGAAATGCTTTGATGATTCTCTAATATCCTAAGAATATCCCCTCATGATTCTGCACTGGGATGAGGCAATCACAGAGCTGGGATAATGCATCCCAGTTTTACCCTGGCCCTTACTAAGAGGGGATAGCTCAGAGCCCTTTGTTCCACCAGTTCTGCACTGACATCTGAGCCAGGATGTGCTTGTGATAGTCTAAATAGTGCTGTGGGCTCAAATCCATCCCCAAACTCACCCCCACCCACTGCACACATCTGGCTGTGTACCTGATTTGTATGTGCAATTAAGACTCTCATCATCATGAATCAAATAACCATGTACTTGTTTCCCTGGTCCTTGGACAGATAATGATTGCAGTTATTACAGAGTAAGCAAGAACATCAAGGGTGCATACACAGATGAGCTTAGTATTGTAGGAATCTTGCCAGTGATGCAATCTGTGAAGATTTTTGGGCAACCTGCTGATACACAACATGTAAAGAGTTAATTTGATGGTGCTGCAATCAGGTGATTTTGAACCAAATCCCATGCATGAGGAGAATATCTGGGTTTTTTAGTCTGTATTTTGCAAACTGCTTGCTCTCACCAATACAGCCCTATGTATGAAAGAATTTATATTCTTGGGGTGGTCAAAATCATAAATCCGTATTTTACATCTTGGGCTCAACCTTTCAATTAATTAGAACCAGAGTGACTTGCTCTGCCCTCTCCGATGTGTTTGTTTGGCATTGTGTGGGCCCCGTGGCTCAAATATTTTTTACAGATGCACAGAATTAACCAGGCATGTTTAGATGTGCTTGGGGAACACATACATTCATAGAGATGTATATATTTGACCCTGTCACTTCTTTGTTAAACACTGTAAAAGATATAGACTTTCCCCTCCAGATTTTAAAATAATTTAGAATAGGTGATTGTGGGGAAACACCTAAAACATCCTGTCAAATTAAGTATTTTTTCTGAGACTGTTCCTTAAGACAAAATTATTTCAGCTAAGAGGATGCCTGTTCAATGTATTAAGGAATGGAATGAACAACCAAAATATAAATTGGTTTAAATGGATGTCCAATATACTGCATTTTTCCATTTGATTTTAATTTTCTTTTTCCTTCTCCCTGTTCTTTTTCCATCTCCATGTAACAGCTTTTCTCTTTACTTTGTCTATATCACATTTTTCTCTCTAAATTCACTGGCCTCACATTCCTGCTCACTGCTTGTATTTTTCCAGTGTCTCTCTTAATAAGAATACTTAAGGTTGGGTCAGATCTTTGAACCTGTTATTTGGAGAAGTACTGAATTCAAGCCTGTACAACTGAATAAAAGCCCTGGCTTCTTTTTCTTGCCAACAGACTCCCCCATAAAAGAAAAAAAAAAAAAGGCATACAAAAAAAGCACATCTACCAGGCAGAAATGCCATGGACATTAAACTACTGCATTGCCTACAAGGTCTGGGTTCCTCCTGCTGCTGGCAAAGCAAATACAGTGATACCAGCCACAGCACAAACTCCTTCTCCTCAAGCACTTCCAAGCCCTCTGAAAGCCTAGAGATGCCATCAATGGCTCATAAAAAGCTGCTTGCTGGCCTGCAGTGCTGGAAGGACTGCAAAACCTTTCCTCGCTGGGTGTCACAACTCAGGCCCTCTGACAAAACCGAGCTTTTAGGAGTGTTCACACCACATCTCTCCATGGCATCCCTGACACCCAGCTTGGCTCAGGCCTCAGATATAAAGTTTACTTTCTTCAGTTAAGTTATGCAGGAATTGTAAAGAGGAGATCTGAGTGAAATCCGAATTTGGCCTGGCATTTTCATAATTGCAGGAACCCAACTTTTATAGCATTAAAACCATATGAATTTAAATAAATCCTACTTTTCCTGCATCCCAGTGAGTGACTGGACTTAGACCACAGCTGCCCTTTGGATCCTGCTGGGTTTCCAGCCTTCAGTGCACCCTGTGCTGCTGGGAGTGTAAGGGAATCCAGTTTCCTCCTGTTTCATTCTACAATGAATCTGTCTTCTTAGATAAACCTGCTGTGACAGTATAACTGTGGTTAAACCCGTTCTATAAACCAACTGCCCACCAAAACAGTAATGTCGCCTCATTCCCTGTCATAGTTTTCCTCACTTCATTTTCCAGGGCATGAGACTCGCTAATCAGAAGGGGAACAGCAGCACCATAAATAAATACCATAACCCTTACCTTTTTCCTCTGGGCTAGCATTGGCAGTGTTGTGTGTTTGCATTTCCACTGAATTTTTCTTTTTCTTTATAGTAACTCACCGGAAGGTGAATTTTTTTACATTTTATGGATTTTACATAACTGCTAAGAGGAGCAGCAGATTTGCAATTTTTGGAGCTTAGATACTGCTAGATATGTACATCACTCAAATTCATACTAATTCCAGCCTAGAGCTGTGGTGTTTGAGAAGGTTTGTTCTGGCTTTCAGATGGGAAGTGATCTCTTCAGTATCTACGTATCCCTGGGGCAGAGAGGCAGCCACTAACACAGCAAGCTAAGTCCTTTCAGAGGTCCCATCTTCAACCCAAACCCAGTTTTTGAGATGACTCTATGAACACTTCTCTCTGATGGGTACAGTGCAAGGAGTACCCATGGCACAGTTGGGTCTCCCCTGCTTCCATCGCCTCAGCAGTGGGGAAAGGTCTTGCTCCTGACCCCAGCAGCTCCAAACCCCAGGTGAACCAAGGTCCAACCTCCCTGCAGGGTCAGTGCTGGCTGTACCACGCTAGGGAGCAATTCCAATTGCCCTGAAGATGGAAACAGTCACATTTTGTCAGCTCAGCAGTGCTGCAGGTTAGGAGTCTGAATGTAGAGCTGGTCATCACCTGCTCCAGAGGGGAAAAACAACAATTGCTAAAGGAAAATCCTCTGTATCCAGGATTGCAATACCGGGAGTACAGGTGCTTTACTACCCACAGTGTGTCTGAGGAATCCAACCCACACTGGGCATGAGCCCACTCAGCACTTTTGACATTGTCTGCAGCTGCAGTCAGCCTTGTGAGATAACACAAACCACACTCCTCACATACCCCAAACTGCAGGGTAAATGTGCTACTGGGTATTGAATTTTCTCTGCCTGCTAAACCAGACAATTCATTTTTCAGCCGAGTGAATGTAAAGAGTTTTGTAGAGCTGTGTTAAAGTGCAGTTCAGGTTTAGAGGAACCACCTGAGGGTACTCAGTGCATTTTCCCATCTTATCTGTTTGATAAGTGCCAGATATATGGTTTTATTTCTTTTGTGTGCAATAGACAATATGCCATGAGGAGTCATTGTTAAAGACTCCAAGAAGCCAATCCTCAGAACATCTGGCTAGTGAAAGCCCTGGATATGGAAAATATAAATGTCAAGGCTCATATTTATAAATTGGAAGGGCCATGACAACATCTGTTAACAAGCTCTCTTCCAGAGCCCATTTGCTGTACATGGTTATTCACAGGCAACAACAAACATGTGCATGGATCACATGCGTGGTCTGCCCTTCCTTTCTGTTGCCAAAGGAACACATGCTCCAGTAACACACAAATGCTCTGTTCTCACAACACAGAAATACAAGTGTTTGCAAACCTCACAGCAAAGCTCTTGCATACCAGACCACAGTGGGACGCACTGCTGGAACAGACTAAAAATAGCCATAGAAAAAGCCTTACATTAACACAGAAGACAGTCAAAATCACTAAGTGTTAACTCTTTCAGTGTTGTAAGTGCCCTCCTTTTTTGCCTTGGTCCACAGGAGACACTTTGTACTGTAAGTCTAGTCTTGAAGCCTTATTTTTATGACTCAGTACTGCTGGATGGGAAACTCAAGACTTTAAACAGAGTCTAACCTATTTCACCATGGTAGCTTAATGCTAACATTAAGGCTTGCTATAGGTAAAATAAATATGCTTCTCTGTTTATAACCACAGGCACCTTTACTCCAGCTTAGTGCATTTCTGCCACTCAGTTTCTAATGTCTGAGAAATAAAAAACTGATCCAATGCATAAGCATAAATAAAGGTTTTCCTAATGACTTATCATTGCAGGTGTCTAGACCACAGTTCATCCTAACAGATCCCTTGGCATTGGTCACCATCACAGGGGTTGTCCACAAGGCTCTCAAGTAGTCAAGAGAAGGAAAAGCTTCAGCACAAAGAGCCTGGACTCCAATACTGTCTTTTCCAGCCTGCAGTGTTCTTGGACACATGGATGTCTGTGCGAAAATGACAGGAAAAGCAAAGATGATGAAATAAAATGGTGATGTACCTCCTGATTAAAAAAAGGCTTAGGATGCCTAGCTCTGCCTTCTACTTACTGCAGTCTGTATTAATGCCAGGTGACACCATCTCAGAGAGGTTCTGCTGAAGGCTTGAAAAGCCCCCACTTTCACTGGCATGGTCTGACTGCAATGCAAAATGCAGTGTTTGTATAATCATACCCTCCTGCAAAGTGAGCTCAGAGAGGCAGACCTGAGTGCTTCAGATAAGATGGAGATGCTGAAGGGGTCCTTTCTTATTCCTTGCTCCAGGGCCCATACAAGCAAGTGCAGCCAGAGTTTAAAAAGGCAAGTAGAAATATATTGGAGACAGAGAAAATTTAAGCAGAAAATGATGGAACTGAAAAGTTAACAGGCTGTCCACAATCAAGAGGAGTCCTGGAAAATGATGAGGAAATGAGACTGTGCTGGGTGAGAAACAGCAGAACAAGTGGGGATGTGCTTCACAGGAGAAGAGATTATCAAAACTCAGCAGCTGCTTCTTCTTGAAACTGAATCCTAAGCAAACATTTTGTTTGTGCTGCATCAGACAGATCTTAGGCAGCCTAACAAATCTAGCAATAGTAGGGCTGCGTCCAGCCCAAGTCATAAATACACCAAACTGGGACGAATATAAATAGTATAGACTATCTTTACTCAGGAAATAATAAGAAGTAGAAAACAAGAAAGGAAGAGAAAGCTCTTAATAGGCTCCATAAAACATCTTGCATTGTATTTTCAGTCTTAATCAGCATTGAGGAGTAAAGAATAGAAAGTGCTCTTCGATATCCAGAGCTGAAAAATACCTCACTGTTCAAAAATCCTAGCTTTTGTGTGCTCCAATGTTGTTATTTGCTTGCCTTCAGAAATATGGATTTAATATTCATAACGGATTTAAATTTCACTAAAAAAAAAAAGCCTAATGCATTACCAATAAAGAATTTAGTTTCATGAAACAAAACTGATATCTATATACAAATTATGTCACTTTTTCCAAAACACTTCTCTATGCTTTATCTCTAATGATTTTACTTTCAGGTATTTATAGCTTTCATTAAAACAGGATTTGCCTACTGCTTCGTGTGAATAGTTCACGCTGGTGGTGAGGCACTTAAGCAACAGTGAAAGCAAATATGCAAGGCCTTTGTATATTTTTATTTATCTGCACTCATTTTATCACACAGTGGCAGCACATTATAAAGAAAAACAGAACGAAGTAAAACATGATCTTTTCCTGTGTTATGATAACAGGTGAAAGTGAGGCTGCACATCTTTTCAGACCCATCTGGAGGATAACAAATTAACTCTTTGACTTTACAAGGGGCAAGAAGTTATCAGTCATGGCCAGCTGACAGGGAAGGTCTATTAGCGTGGAGATGCTACAGGTTTGGACAGGAATGTCAGGACTTCCCATCAATACTGTGATGCACGAGAGAGTGGTGTGCTGAGCCCAGGTTTTACAGCTTTAATTAATACATTCTGTGCACTCTGACCAACCCGATAATCCAAGAAGCCTCAATAAAAACCATCTAGGGAGGGAGGATATGTCATCACTGTATCATATGTTACCTCATATATACTGCACTGAGTTACACGGCGCTGTTACTTCACTTGCGCTGGAGGGTTTGAGTACTTGGGGCTGTGCAAAGGGCATGAAAGAACTTCTAGCACCATCAAGCCATCTGCTCATCTGAAAGGGGTATCAAATTGAAACAGTAAGAAACTAAGAAGGGAAGAATGCAGTATTCCCCATGCTTTGCTCTCTGCTCAGGAGGAGCTGAGGACACCTTCACAGAAGCATGTTTGCGAAAGGCAGGCAATGCTGAGAGAGAGGACCAACTGATGCACTGCTAAACTGCACCAAATGTCTCCTTCTGGACACTGCATATCCACCAGAGTTTGTAAAAACTGGGTAGACTAAAAGCAGAATTTAGGCCAGTTCAGCTTCCACCAAGGTGCCAGGAGGGAGCATTTGTCCAGGAGATGTTTTGAGACCACTCAGCATGACAGACAGGTCCTGCACCCAAACTGTCAAACTGTGAGCTTTTTCTAGTGACTGCAGATATTTGTATGCCACGCCCTGGAGCCTGGGGGCTGGTAGGGACACTGATCATGAAAGCTTCCTGAGAAGGAAATCCTGCCAGGAGAACAGGGAAGGGAACTGTAGACAAAAGTGCTGGAGGAAAGCCAAGGGGTCACACAACACAGTTAAGCCCCAGACAGCAATGAGGTGTGACAAGGAGGGAAGGTGGGACTCCAACACATCTATGCTCCTGCTGTTCCCTGGAGCAGTCCCTCAGGGAGAGAGGGTCACTACAAGTTAGAGAGGTCTCGAAGCTGTGATGATGATGATGATAGCACTGCTCACTTGGCTGCATGGAGACAAACTGGAGGAGGGAGTGGTCCCCCTGCCATGACCATCAGTAGGCAGGCACTCTGAGCAGTGTCCTTACCAGGGAGGAGGACAGGGTAATTTAAACAAACAAGGCCCCAGTGATGGAAATTTCAAGCTCAAAGCAACCATATGGAGGGAAGTCATCTGACCACAATTTACCTGTTAGACTTCAAAGGTGTCTAGGTCTCCTTTAAATAAAAGCAGTCTTTTCTTTAATGAAGTTAAGTACTGTATTTCAGCACCATGTGTTGTGAAAAGGAAGCAATTTGGATTAATTTACTGAAATTTACCTTTCAGATGCAGTTAAGTGGAATTAAAAGTTTGTCTGAGTTGACAGAGTTCTGTTTTTCATCACTGCATTGTCTCGAAAGAAAGGATAACAGGCTAAGTGCTTAAATTCCATCCAAACTGATAAGGTTCACTCTATACAGGCACACTCAGTGCAGTTTATTACACATTGTCTCCCTTCATCCATCACTGGTATACATTTTTTCTCCCTACAATAACTATTCCTTCCAAAATAAATTGGTATTTGCAATGTTATTGCATTCATCTGGGGTTGAATAGTCTGCACTGGGCTACCAGAGAACTGCCATTTCTAGGTTACACGGGAAATTAATTTCATTTCCCACTAATAACAGATTTTGCAGGGCTGAGCTTATATCTGAGACAAGAATTTCTTGTTTTCTCTTCTTAGAACAATTCTTTTCCTTTAATTTCTTTCCCATGTAAGTAGAACATGTGTGTCTTTAGTCTCTTTCCAAACACCACCTTTACCCAGATCTCTTACTTGGCATTAGGAATGACTTTGCCCATTACATTCCCTCAGTTTCTTTCTTCCTACCATTGTACTTCTCTCCTCATTCCAAAACTCACCCTTTCCTGAACCACCCCCCCAGTTACTAAGTCCCCTCCCTCCCTTTTCCTGGGAGCTTTCCACCCGCCTTGCCTTAGGGCTCAGGAGTTGTAACACCTCCTGAGAGCTGGGAGAGGTTCTCTGTTCTCTTGGGTTGGTTTTGTTTGCAGCCTTGAACCATTTACCTGCTGCAACAAAGGTGTGATCCTGATCTGGTCTTCACTGACCACTCTGAGACGTTTCAATGAACTGAGCATCTCATCATTGAAAAGCCAGTGAATGATCTGTAATTAATTATTTATATTACACGGGGAAGCTTAGCTAACACAGTGTCAACAGGAACAATAACACAGTCTATATGCCAAACTGATGCCTTCCAGCCCAAGGGGTTTGCCTCCCCTCCCTGCTACCCCAGCTGGCTTTTGGCTAAAGGAGCTAACTAGGGTTTGAGTTTTGTCTAAGTTCAAATTCCTCCCAAGGTCAGACTTCAGATCTGCACATTTCTGCAAAATCAAGCAGTTAAAGAAGGAAAAAAATCTTGCTACTTGCAATCTCCATTTAATTTTGATTCTTGATAATTTCAAACAGAAACTGCAGGGAGACAGACTTTTCCAGTTTGTTTAGATTTTGGGGGAAGGAGGAGAAGGGAGAGGAAACCACACATTTCATCAGCATTTTTTATTTTTAATAGCCTTCAGTGTAGCCGATTACCCAGGAGATCAGCAAATCTTAGCTCTGTCAAAGACAGGGATAAGACAGAGCAATAGCTTTCTCATCCTCCACAGCAGTACTAATGCTCCAACACACAAATCTAAACACTGTCCACTCAGTGGTGCCAATTCAAATGCCTCAGCTGTTAAGACAGAACAGAAAGAAAAAGAACAATCTCCAAGGTATAACTGAAAGTAAATACTAATAATGATGTGTGACATTAAATGATGGCTCATTTTTCATGAGGCCTTTTCAGATTGTAGCTATAACCTCAGATCAAACCCAAAAGACTATGAGAGCTAAGTCTTAGTGGAACCATTAATTACAGATTTCCTGGTTTTTATAGGTTGGAGTCAGACCTTTGATGTTCCTTTAAGATTGTTCTCCTGTGTTCATTTCCTTTGTTTCTCTGTTGGTAGCTTAAAAAAACACCCTAAGATTTCCATGGAAGTGTATGAGATCGCCTAGAAATGCAGAGTCCGTAAAAGTCCTGCAATTCATGGCTCATAAAGTTCTCTAATCCATGGTCAGTAAAGCTTTGGAAAAGAGCTGTATGAACCACAGTCATTTCACAGTTCAATGAGGTTCATACAAGAATCAATAACCTGGTTTAAATTCGCCTGGATTTGTCCTCCACCTGTATATTTCTCTTTGACTTTTCAGGTTGAAAGGCAGCTCAAACAGCTGAATTCTGGACACCTCGCATGGAAACAATGAGCTTCATAATGCAGCTTCCACCCCGAAGCCTTAACAAAGACCTAAACCCCTCTACTGTGTCTTAAAGGTGACCAAGTCAAGTTTCAGGTGACAGCTGGTGAGTTGGGAAACTCAGCCTGGAAGAAGAACCATTTGGAAATACGGTGCCATAGCTCAAGGTAATATTGTATGCAGAGACATCAGATTGTACAGAACGCGGGGGCCCCCAGCTGAAGTGCACATAATGCACAATGGATCTGTGGGACAGGCCAGAGTGAGAACTTCCTGGTACACCCATTAGCCACCAAAAATGAGTGCTGAGTCTCACTGTTCAAACATTATTGAGGCAATGCAATAGAAGTCCACACGTTTCTCTCCTGCACAGGTAACACTCCACTGCCTGAATTATCAGCCATACTGCTTCCTTCCTCCCAAGAGTGATCGCAATACAAAGTCTGGTGACAGACACATTTCTGCTCTTTCTTGCCAATCAGAAAGGAACCAGTTAGAGAGAACTTGCTGTTTATTGCTTTGTGCAAGGTCCAGTTTGCAATTAATGCTGATGAAACCCAACTGCCAAAAGCACAATATGCAGCAGCTGGTTTATGAAAGTTGAGACCTCATCCAATTTATGGGGAAACCAGAGCTGGTTGGGAGTCTCTGATTTAGCTGAACAGTTTGTAGTTTTTTGTTTTGTTTCCAGGAAAACACCAGAAGTTACTCCAGAACTGCAGAAGCACTAAAACCATCTGAAAGCACTAAGGCAGGCTTCCCTTCTTCCAGCCTTTCCTCATTTTTAGGGGTGTGATTTCCCACTAATATGTCCCTGGGATCTTTCAGCAAGGCAGGCGACACACAGTGTTTGGTTCGTCACCAGCGTGGTGGGAGCGGAAACTTAGGTTTCCGTATCCCCATCTCCACCCTTATGAAATGGAAGTAGAGGGATAAAAGGGTTTGATTCAGATGAAGTCTCACAGGAGCAGAGAACAAGTAATTTAACCTTCAGAACTACCTTTCAAATAATTTTCCTAGGAGCATTTTTTAATAAAACCAGCAAAAGGCACGAAAGTCCACAAGCACCACTTTAAACTCCA
This sequence comes from Formicarius rufipectus, assembly GCA_013399695.1. Taxonomy (NCBI): domain Eukaryota; kingdom Metazoa; phylum Chordata; class Aves; order Passeriformes; family Formicariidae; genus Formicarius; species Formicarius rufipectus. The sequence continues at coordinate 610,259 of VXAU01002754.1, forward strand.
ACTGCACATTTCCACTGCCATATCCCACCCAGTATCCAATATCCGTTCTGGATAGATAGAATGGGGGCAGGAGGATTGTACCTAACTGCCAGGCTCTCACCACATCTCACTAACATCTCACTTTTATGACACATTTGGTGAACTGGACCAGACACCCTTGTGAAATGCTGGGACATCATGGGACACCATGAGTCACTGGCTCCCAGCAGGAGGACAGAAAAGTCCCCTGTCTTTGAGCCAATCACCTACATTGCACCACATGCCTCTTAGTTCATGCTTAAGCATCCTCTGTGGAGATTATCCAACCACTCAACATGCTTTGAAAGGAAAACACATGAATCGTTCTTACGAGGCTGGCATTGACCTCAGAAATAGCCTTACTACACTAAGATTAATAAGCACCACCTTAATAACAACTCTTACATCATTCACCCTGAGAATACAATAAACTACAAAAAATGAGGTAACTGCTCCTTTAAAAGGAATGAATAATAATAATAATAATAAAACTCTGAAAACACAAGTATGTGAAGTTTTTTCCTTCACTAAGGGGGAAACCTCTGAGAGACCTGCACAGAATTTAGGTGCTATGAAAGTGGGAATGAGTAATGCCCGAAGACAATCATTACATGTGTAGGTAAGCAGCCAATTCCCAACAGATTACTTAATTCCTCCTACTTGTTTGAAGATCTGTAAACATTGTGGCTGTTTATCTGCCCATCACTTGGCCTGGGTAAAGGCACTAAGAGCTTTCCCAGTTTTAGAGGTAGGAGAATAAATTGCTAAGGAATCCTTAAAGCACACATTGAGAAGCCCTGGTCAAACATGAAGGCTCTTATTTAAACACTGAATGGGAGTTTTTAACCTCAGGCAAAGATTGGAAATGGCCATGGAAATGTGCCTACCTCTATTCTCTCCACATAGAGACTTTAGTTAAGTACTTCATTTTGCTTCAGTTTGCTGTTTGAAATGCAGTCTGAGATGTTAAATTATTTCAGCCGCAGAACATAGTTAAGAAGGTTGAAAATCATATGTATCAGAATCTTAAAAACTCCCAGGAATATTCTGCCTGGTTGGAAAATGAGTGAGCTTTTGGGCTGAAAACTGACACTGAAGATGGGAAAAGAATTACTGGAAGAAAAAAGGCATACACAGAATATTTTCTATTGTTGTTCTTTTCCTGTTTTTACTCTGACAAGTCTTTCTTTATATATCTTTTAAATATTCTAAGCATTAGCTTTTTTCTCTTTCCTTTTAGATCAAGCATGCCTATAAGCTTTCCTCCTAGTTCTTCATTAGGCTCCAAAAACATCACCTCACTCCCTGCCTCTGCCATTTAGCCTTTCTCCAACCCTAGACTATTATAGTCTAATCAAAAAGAGCTGGGATCTGTAAAGAGCATCTACTCAGGAGCCAGCAGGAAGAGGACAGGGACCGGAACAGTTATGACTCACCTGTCTTCTATCCGAACCCAGAGGTCATTGAACTGCCTCTGGCGATGGTGCTTGTGCTGCTTCTTGTGCCATTTCTTCTGCCTGCCAAACTCTTCCAGCTGGCTGATGCTGTCTGGCAACAAGAGGTGAGGAGATAGGCTGTCTTCTTCGTCCATCTGCAGGGGCTTCAGGGAAGGAGACATCAGTGGGACCTGCTCAGAAAGAGGGACAGCGGGCAGGGCTGTCACTGAGGATCCTTCCAAGGCTAGGCTTGTCTTTGTTGTCCTTGAACTGCAAAACACAACATTAAAATACTTGATGAATAAGGGAGGAATCACGAAAAAAAAAAAAAGTGAAAGCAGAGGACTACACTGCTTGGTGGGTGCTCCTGACCACTGAGAAGGTGCACAAGGGGAAAGGGCTTTTGCTCTGGAGCCGAAGCTAAAGACAGCAGTGGCATTTCCTAGCTTCGAAGTAAACGCTAAAGTGAAGAAAGGGGAAAAGGCAGTGGATATATTCTTGCTATTTTCTGGCACTTCAATTACTTCTTAGAGGCTTTACGCTCTGTGGCAGAGGTTTAACGTCACCTCCCCTGCTGGGCTGGAGGTCAAATGACAAAGCTCTTTCTGAGCTGGCAATTTACTCTCAGATGTGTCTGGCAAAATTACTCTCTCTGAGGAAAACAGATACATTAAGAGAAGCTCAAATTAATGAGATAACCCTAGTTATTATCTCTTTCTTCTTTCCCCCAAGTTTAGCTATTACCTGGAAAACAAGTCATTGTTTTGACTGTCAGAAGAATTATACCTTGCTCATCTGAGTCAGGATTGGTGACAAGGAAGCCCAGTCTGATAACAGAAGCATGCAAGCAAGGCTGCTGGAATGGGATATGTGAGACCTCAACTCCAGCAGGTAATGAAGAAAACAGGGTAAATGACCTCTCCAAAACCTCCTTGAAATAATACTGTCAGAGCTCTTCACTCCTGTTGGAAATACTACCACCTCTTGTATATGACTGGAATGATGCAGAAAAAGACCTTTTATTTTCATCTTCTAGAATTTCACTGATTTTAGAAAAAAGTCCACACAAACTCCGTTGGTATGCAGCCATGTGAACTTACTGTGAGCCAAGGTATCTGAAACAAAAACCTAATAAACCAGGACTGACACAAAGTTATTCCCTGCCCCCCCAACTTCAGTAGATGTTCATGTTCTGTCAGAGAGGAGTTTTTCCTGTCCCTGGGATGGGCCAATGAGTTGTAGGTACAGAAAATGGGAGAGAATTAATAGGCAATATGAAGCTGTGATCTGCAAAACTATTTCTATTACATGGATGCTATGACTTTTATGACAGAAACAATTAAAGCCACGTGAAAAAGTCTGCCTCCTGAGTGAAACCAGTAAGACATTTTAATGAAAAAGTAATAAAAAATCCTAAACTTCATTGGTGACAATGCACAAAATGTGCCGCAAGTGAAACCACATGTTTCATTTATGGAACATTTTGTTCTCTTCCAAAAAAGTCACATCTACTGCTAATGGAAGCTTCTTTTTCTTTTTGATTTTTTTTGAAGTCCGTTGCAATACCAGTGAAGATGGTCATCTCTCTTTCCACTGCACTGTGTTTCATCTGAAGGTCCTTCCAATAGCTACTGATAATTAATCATTGCTACTATGAGTCTCACTGGCAAAAACCAGAGGAACTTTGACACTTGCAGCCAACATTCATGAAGTTCTTCAGATATCATCATATGACACATATTGAAAACAAAGACACTAGTTTAAACTAATTCTAAAATTCTCCACAGTTGATTTAATTAATAAAAGACACAATAAAATCCCCCCCCACCTTTTTTGCTTTTTTCCAAGCATTCAGACTCCCAGTAAGTCCTTTTCAAACTCATTCATAATCACTCCATGCCCGATTTTGTAACACAGACAGATCTTCTGGTTCTCAATATTTTTTTTCCTATTAATATTTTCTTCCATGGTTCATGTTGAGGGGGAGTTTTCATCAGTACAGCAATCTCCTTGGGGCTCTCCTAAGAATTCTTAGACTGTGACAAAGGCTCCTGGCTGAAAGCAAAGCCACTCCCAGACTCACATAAACAAAAAGGCACTTGTAGGTTTGCACTGAGTGGGTCTCTCAGACCACAGTGGACAGTTCTTAATTTTTATCCAACCGTAATGGTAGACCAGTGAAGTGTCAATATGCAAACACAGTCATTTAGCAGCTTGAAAGATAACAGAGTGTGAACTTGGACAGGACAGTTTAGGCAGGTAGGAAGGAGCTGGAAGCATCTACAAGCACCATGAGGGTCAGTGCAATGTCAGGAGGCACCAACGGGTGGCAAGAAGCCACTGGAACTGAGCTGCTGCCAAGATTCTGTTCCCACTGACTTTCTTCTCCTTGGCACCAAAACTGTGCCTCATGTTCTAATCAGACAGTTATTCCCCCACATCTGCCAGCTCAATGCTGGGACTGCTCTCTGGTTCCTTGAATGGTCTTAGAGACATCTGAACACATACTTTCCAACTTTTAACACCTACTACTTTGTTATATGTGTTTACCTTGCTGTGAGCTCCCACTAAACTGGAACCAGTAGAGAGGTGTTTTTAAGGGTTGAGATTTTAGAAACCACTTAAGACGACTGGCAGCTCTCTTCTTATTAAAATTAATGAGTAGAGCATCAAAATCCCAGTGGTGGCTTTGAAAGTTTCTGGCTTAATTGTTTCCACTGCCATCACATGAGCCACAGGTTGTAAACTCGATATTTCAGAACATTCTTTGGGAAGAGAATAAATAAACACTGAAGGAACATTAAAATGTTGTAACCTAAAGAGGGTTATAAACTAACCAGTTGGACTTCAGAATTGACTCAGGGGGAATAGCTCCACTGTGGCAACTGCATATTTCATTTGGTGGATGTTTGTTCCATTATTCCTGTACTACTAAGAATTGCACCAAGACCTAAGAGGGACTATTGAAGTCTGTCTGCTGATGCATGCTTGCTCCTTTCAAATAAATGGAAGTGGTTTTTATACTGATTTAATAAATCAGTTAAAGTAATTATAGTCTATTATTATATAAAATAATAATTACATTAGACAAGTGTAAACATAAATATTATAAAATATAATTATTTAATTATTAACCCAGTTATTTTAAAATCTGATTGTCATCCCACAGACATTCAACCAGAAGTAAAATTAAAACAATATATGGATATTTAATCCAAATATACTGTAGGAATATTTAACATTTTTAATTTAAAGTAAGACAGATTTCCTAAAGAAGGTAACTTTACCAGTGATTTCAGTAAAAATGTTACTAATACCAAAAGTTCGAATGTAGTGATATTCTGGATTTTTTTCCTAAAAAATAAAGACAAAACCCTTCCACCTGCAATAGGATACCTGGACAATCACTCCCCCCATTTAGTGAAGCTTTACTGTGAGATTCAACTGCTCATTTCATGGACTATTTCATACCTTTCCTCTGGTCTCGGTCTCCATGCACTCTGTTAGCACAGCTGTGCTGTATGAAACCATGGGGATATAATGGACTTTTTTTCCATTCCTTCACTATTGCTGAGACAGCTTTTCAAGATACAGAGCTATTTTTATAGCCAGAGAAAAAGCAAGGCTAGTTTCAAGTTTGTGAGGCCACAGTGCCTTTTCTGAAGAAAGAGTGAGAAAGTACCACCCAAATATCTTGGTCTACATGAAGATCTCAGAGATTTTCATGAATAACTTGATACAATTCCAAGCTTAGAAGTTCCACCCATTTTTAAATGTATCATTCCCACACAGGGTGGTCTTGGAGAAACTAAAATTATTTCAGGCCCTTAGGTGGGTTTTTCTCATCTCTGACCTTAATTTCCTTCCTGGGCTATGCAGTTCTGCAAAACAAATTCTCTAAAACAACAAAGTCCAAATAAAAAAAAAACAACTTTGGTTGGAGTCTCAGCAAATATCCTATGTGGCTTGGTCCTAAGGTACAGAAAACAAGAATGCAAACAGGAAAATATTTATTTTTGCTAACTCTTGAAAATGCTTAATCCACAGACAAAGACCTCTGTGGTTTTCTCTCACTTCTGGTGAAATTCACCATCCTTTTCTAATTCTTTTCAAGAACTAAAAGAACAAAACATGTAAGTTGTTTGGGCTGAGCTGGATGCTCCACTAGGCTATTTCAGCATTTCTCTCTCTGTCTTGTGGTCTCCAGTGTTGCTCTGTGCTGGCACTGGCAATTGAAAATTGACTCATTGTTGGGATTTTCTAGGGTTATGGAGTCAACCTGGTCAGAACAATCACATTAACATTGTGAAGTCCTGCAGTATCTCCTTTTCATAATTACCTGGCTCAAAATTGTACTTTCATTCAACCCCAAGCTACCTGGCAGTCTGGCTATGCCCTTCTCCCTGCCCAGGCAAGTATCTTCCTACCTTTCACATAGATATCCAAATTCTGCAGCCCAAGAGGGTTGTGACTATCTCTGGGCTTCAAAACCTCTCTGTGGGGCAAATCAGAGCACCCACATTTTGTTCCTGCTCTGAACAGCCCTTATGAATAGCCCACTTTTCCCCACCAGCAGAGGCTGTGTGGGGTGAACACCACACCTTGTCCACACCAACAAGGATTTTCCCAACCACTGATTCATGGCAGCTGTTCCAGGGAAGCATCAGGCAGAGCAGACCCCAGCTGCCTCTACCTACTGGCCCTGACAGAGCAATGCCGGCAATATTTGGGGTGAATTCCATCAAGCCTCCCCTGGGCTTCTGCAGGGCCAGGGCCTTGCCCTTACTTTAGGTCATGAGAAGACATTCCTTTGCTGATGATACACATCTTCCACACAACTAAATCACCAATCTTTTTTTTTCAGCAATCTTGCGGTAACGTTTCTGTTCCCTCAGACATGTGCAGAATCTTCTAAAATCCAAGCCTGCCAATTTGTTATTTGCATCTTGACTCTGTAGCACAAGCGATGGAAAAGTTTTGCTCAGGAGACTGCCATGCTTTGCATGGGCTTCCAAGTACAGCAACAGCACTGAGGTTTTCTTGCTTCAGTTCTCAGAACTGTCAGACAAGGGGAGATTTTGTTTCATCAAGAGAGAAGTTGTGGTGATAGCAAGGAATGTGTGATGTGGCAGCTTCATCCTTATGCCACCGTTCCTGGGATGCACCCGGATGAGAGCCAGACGGTAAGTTAAAAGTGTTTTATTATAGATGGATTCTCATAAATTCCAGTTTGGGTGTCTGTTGAGGCAGGAATTCGTCAGTCCCTCACACGCATCCTTGCTCCCCCCGCCACAGGCCACAGAGACATCTGCTTCTGGCTTTCCTTATGCATCTCTCAGAGAGTCGTGCACACCCACAAGATGGGCACCAGAATGTCCTGTCCCACAAGGAGTGTTACTTTTTTTTTTTTCTTTTTTGTCTTCCACACGAGGATGAAACTCAGATTTTCAAAGCTCTTGGGAGAGAAGCAAACAAAAGAACAGAAAAGCAGGCAGAAATCCCAATGCACCCCAGCACAGTTTACAGGGTCTCTTACTAGTGATGGGAAGTATGAGTTGAGACCATGGCCTCTCACATAACCAGGTGACACCAGTGCATAGCACCATGGAGATAATCTCCTGCAAGGTGAAAGCATATATATATATTTTTTACTGCAAAAGAGAGTAACTCCAAAGAAGAGATCAGAGAATTATCTGAGCTGCTTCAGGTTAAGTGCTGTAAATTACTGAGGATGAATTTGGGCTTGAGAGATAGCAAAAGAGAATACCTGTGAAATCCCTGATTATTCACAGATTGGCTTAATTATAATGCGGTCATTATATTTAGGATGTAGTCAGCTTAGGCCTGTACACTGAAGTTAAAACATTTCCAGTTCTTAACAGAAATTGGAAACAAAGTTGTTTTTTCATTTTTTTGCACCATAGTCAGCTACATCTCATGAGCAGCTAAACTGGGTTAAGTAGTTAAATTAGATTACCAGTCCACCTCAAACTTGGATGGTATCTCTGTAGTGAGAATCCATGTCAGACTATTTCTCTGGGAAAAATCACTGTTGCTCAAGAACCGTAGCCTTGGTCTGAAAGTGAATTTAGTCCTCAGTATACACATATATGTATGTGCAAATCTTTCACTCTGTGCACAAATCAAGTAAAAAGCTTATGAAGATATTCTTCTGGATGGTCATGCTTTCCTTCCCAGTTTGAGAAACTTTAAAACACAACAACCTTAAATAAGACTTTTAGTATTTCATTAAAAGTGGAGCTGGTCTCGAAGAAACATAAGCTTTCTGCATCTTGAGAGCCTGAGTGTGCTGAAAGAAGAGGGGGCAGCTGAAATATTTGTAACATGTCATTTCCACAATTTCATGTGAATTCTTTTATTTCAGAAAACTAAAAATGTTTAATTTCAGCATTTTCTGAACAAAGCTTTTAATTTTTTTTAGTCTTCTGTTTTCAAAGACTTAAATGCTACAAAGTGCCCTTTTTTGTTCAGGAATTGATCTCAATTAAAAAGAAAAACCCAGCTAATATATAAAAATGACAAAGCCCAACAAAACCCAATTCCTGCTTTCAAAAACTTCCTCAAAATGTTCCATTTTCAATTGCTCTGAACTTATTTCCCCTTCTCAACTTTTTGGTTCAGCACTTGAACTGAATAACCCTTTGTTTATGCATCTTTCATGAAAATTGTAATCTGCACACTCCAGCCTCAGAGGATGGGCTGTCCAAAGGATGGATGGGTCAGCCCTCCACTCTTGCTTCCATTTCCCAATTAATAGCAAATAAGAACCTTCTCTGCTTGTGACACACAAAGCCTCACCTCAGGATCTATTCCCTAAATCTCCACTGTCTTATTACCACCACACCAATTTAGTGCTAATTTACTTCTGCCTGGGTAGTTCGGCTTAAGCAAAATATTCATAATGCAGCTGCAGTTGGTACCTCACTGTCTTTTGGAAGTGGTACTAAAAGCTCCTTGGACAGAAAATCTATCCCATAGGTCAAGATTTTTTTTTTTTTTTTTGGTGGTGTTTTTTTGTTTGTTTTTGGTTTTTTTGTTTGTTTTTGTTTGTTTGTTTGGTTTTTTGTTTGTTTGTTTTTGTTTGTTTTTTCCTGCTCAAGCATCCTGGTTCAACGTGGCAGCAAAGAGATATTCACCTGTCCTGGGACACCTGGTTTGTTCTGAAGTCTACTTCACAGAGGAGGGAGAGGCCCTCACAGGCACCACTGAAAGGCTTGCCCCATAATGCCAAATGAAATGTTTTAGTGTCTTCTAATAAACTTTTGAGTACTGAGTTTGCAATGAATTTTCAATACTTCTGCTTTTCCGCTCCAGTTTTGGACAGAAATAAATGCTGAAAGGATCAGCTTTACCTCTGGATTGGAAATCCTGACTTTTGTCCAAACTTTCCAAGAATACACAAGATTTCTGATGAATCCACAGTGACAGTATTACACCACAAAAGAAGATTTTAGGTTTGTCATTTTTTACAGAACTGGAATATTTTCAGGATCTATTCTATAGATTTTTTTTTTTTGTCTGTTATAGCTTGAAAATCATTATTAACATGAGTAAATATATTGGTCTTTCCTTTTAATAACTTTTCAATAAACACACATATATTGCTTTAATAAAGAACAATGGTGGACTTATTACTGGGCAATGTAATCTCTCTTTATGAACTCTCTGATCTTTCCATGTTTCTTTGAGATGATGTCATATTAATTATACACAGATTTTTCAAGTGCAGGAAATTAACTTCCATCATTCAACAGGTTCTGCAAAGCATAAAATTCTTACCCAGTTTGGCCCAATCTGCAACACCAAGTTTCTTCAGGTTTAACTGTGACATTTACAAAGTTTTTGGTTTGGGTTTCAGTTTTGGGCCAGTTGTGATTCTACAGCATATTTACAGTGGTTTGGGCAGTGTCTCAGAACAAATGTCAAGGAAAGTTAGACCTGATATGGGCAGTGATTGAAACATTCACTGGGGTGCTTTTTGAGAACAAATGACAAATGGCTTATCACAAGCTTAAGCAGACCCAAGTTGATACATAAGCTGTTTGTACACACACAGAAACATAGACAAAATCAGTGATTAAGTCCAGCTCTCTTCCTGTGAAGAGAACCCCACATGGCACAAAATGAAACACCAGGAAAATGAAATCCACTTGTTCTGCTGCTCCCCAGAGCACAGTAAGTCACAGTTAGGAAGCTTCTTCCCTGCACTGCATGTGCATGTGTATGTGTGTTTTCTTAGGCTGTGTTTATCTATTTGTTTGTTTTCCTTGAAAAGCTTTATTTAAGTGCCAGTTGTTTGAGAGGGTATCACAGTTGAGTACTTGCAGCACTGTCCAGCTATGGAAAAACATGTAATATCACAAGCCAAACAGATGTCACTCATCGAAACGATGCGTGGCATCTGGCATGGGTTCTAGCAGTCACATTAGTTTCTGATCACTACACAAAGCTGGAACACTTTGAGAGTGACCAAACTAGGACTTCTCATGAGGCAGTGGAGTAATCCAGCTCAAACTGCAGTAAAGTCAATATTCCTTTGGTAGCAGAGGGCTTTTTATCTCAAAATCACTCCTCTACTCTCAGAATAATTAGGTAATTTAAAGCTAGTGTTTCTAGTATACACTAATAAAGTGAACTGTCTTCTCTATCCATGGAAAGTGCGCTCTCCTACCAACCTCATGGGATCAGGCTGTCTCTGCAACATGACCCTGCACACATATACTTCGTTTTCAAAGGGTCTGAAGCAGCAACAGTTCAACTACTCTCCTTGCAACTTTCATTCCACTTTTGCCAATACTGCTTAATCCACACTAATTACCATTTCTTGCTACTCCTCCTGTAAGGACTTTGTCTTTTCATAAGTGAGAACTCTGCTCTGCCTCAGACCACCTTCCACTCGGTCCATAGGGATCCCCATTTTCTACTACATTGCCTGCAGGCTAGAACTGACAATGTTGGTGTCAGACATGGAAAGCCCTTGACTTTTCCTCCTTCTGTTGTGGTCTAGCCTGGTAGCAAGATCAGTCCTGGAGAGGTGATGTCTCCACTCCACAAGCGTGAGAGGCATAGGCCAGGCAACACTAAGCCCAGAAATGGAAAGCCCACCTTCTACTTTCCCAGGAAGTAGCTCCACACAAGAAACATCTGTACAAGAAAGTGCTGAGTGGAGTGGGTGAGTCTCAGGTGCTGGGAAGGAGGCCCATTGAGACCCCTGTGTCACACTCCATAGTGTGAAGTATTTATTTAGAGGAGCACAGTACTGCCAATGCTTTCACAGTACTGCCCATCAAATCCCACGAGGGAATGGATTACCCGGTGGTTACAGGGTTACTAGTTTAACTAACACTAAATTAGCTGTGCTGTCATAATTTCCTCCAGAATTAAAACTCTTCATGCCCCAGCTTTCCACGCAGCCATGGAAATAACTCCCTACCTCAGATAAGCAGTGAGAAGAAATACAGCAAAGATTCAGAGGTGCTGTGCTGGTGGGGACACAGCAGGATTGCAGGGCCTGGGCCAGACTGCATAACTACCCACTCCTCATGCTGTTGAAATCCTGTCCATGTAAGATGTTTTAACTAAAACTGCAGAATTACTCATCTGACTCTACAATGACACTGAGTGCTTGGGGTTGTCCCATCACTTCTGAACTGGAGGCTACTCAAGCAAAGCTCTCTGTGGAAGCAAATGATGACACCCTGTTCACACACCTGTCTGTCCTTGCCCCCTCCCTTTTCTAGGAACACTCAATCTGACAGCCAGTTGGAACTGAATTATCCCAAGTAGTACACAGGTCAAAAAAGAGTATATGTCCTTATTTATGTGAAAATAAGAAGGACGGTCAGGTTTTGAGGAAAGGCTTAGGTAAGAGCTGAGCCCTTTTGTGGTTCCCACAGTTCAACCGTTAGGAAACACACAAGATCCCTAGACCTCATCAGGTCTGTAGTTCAGGGTTTCTCGGAAAGGCAGAAAAGGTAAAGAGGAAGGGAAGTGAGACAGCAGGTCCCAATAGCAAAAGAAGAAAATAAAACCATCTCCTGCTCCATCACCACATTCAAACCCCTTCTGGTTGTCTATGGATTTCATCTGCAGCCTTTCACTGACTTGAGTGGGACTTGCTGGTGATTCAGCAATGACCGGTATCAGTATGAATGCTTGAATGCATAGAAACTGCCCTAAATTCATGGCTGCATCTGTAAAACAAATAAACAAAGCCCTTAATAACTCTGCTATCTTTCAAGTCAACGTCCTTTGTCCTTGAGGGAAATGTTTCTAAAATTGCCTTGGGGATTTAAAACTTCAGTGCCTGCTAAATATCAATAGAAATTTTAATTCCCAAATACATTTGAGACCTACAACCTAATCTACATACAAGTTTGATGCAAGAGCAAAACTCTCACTTAACATTAGCAAGAAATCCCATGACTCTAAGGAAGAAAGATCATTCCTTTGTCACAAACTCAAATTAAGGTTTGCTTTGACAAAATGGTGACAAAAAGCAAATCTGTGCATCTATTGCACCCACTGACTGTAGGTCAACTAGGGGAATGACACGTTGCTCCTGGGAAGAGGTCTTCAGCCTGGCAGACACCATGGAGAAAGGACAGAGGCACCCAGCAAAACCATGTGTGTGCCCAAACTGGAGTCAGAAGTGAGGACACAACAAGGTCCTTCAGATCTGCACCAGCCAGGACAAGAGAAGCAGAGGACCAAAACACCACCAGTATTACCCTGGTGTTAGACAGCCCTGATTCTTAGAACTGCTAATTTCAAAAATCAGTTTGGCTCTCAAGTTCATAGAGGGACTTCTGGATCTTCCTTGTGCTGGAATACGATGCCTTGACTCTGTGGTTGTTAGGAATAATTCCTTAAAATTACTTAAAATGCCACAAATGCAGACAATGTTACAACCTAAACCCACTACAGCAGCAGAGATTTACTGCTCTCTTTGTAGAATCACAGAATTGTTTAAGTTGGACAAGACCTTTAAGATCATCAAGTCCAACTGTTAACCCAGCACAGCCACATTCACCACTAAACAATGTCCCAAGAGTGCCACATCTACAGACCTTTTAAATCCTTATAGGGATGGTGACTCCACCACTTCTCTTGGTAGCCTGTTCTGATGTGTGGCCACCCTTTTTATGTGAAGAAATTTTTACAAATATCCAATCTAAACCTCCCTGGCACAACTTGAGGCCATTTCCTCTTCTCCTACTACTTGTTATTTGGGATAAGAGACCGACCCCCCACACTATGACACCCTCCTTTCAGATAGCTGTGAAGAGCAATAAGGTCCACCCTGAGCCTCCTTTTCCTCCAGACTAAATAACCCCAGTGAGTTTATTTCAGCTACCAATGTTTTCTTTCCCCTTCAGAAATCAGGAGGAGACAATACCGCAGAAATATTTGAGATCCAAGTGAACCTTGTTTATTCACTGTGGCTTGGGATTTACATTCCAGGGCTATAATGAACCCAAAGACGTGGGCACACAACATTATTAGACCCTTGAAGATTACCCCAGTCTCACTCAATAAATGGAGCCTTTCCTTAACAATGCTGGCACATGTATGAACTACAACCCTAGCAAAGTTCAGTGCCAACAGAAACCAGCAACTCTAGCGAGGCTGAGCAGCAGCCCAGCATAGTCCCCTGTGTTAGAGCTCTGGACAGGCTGCATCATTTTTCTTCAGTGGAGGGGGAAAGTGTTTATCTGGGAAAGGTTTCACATTAAGGACAATAGGAAACTGTTTAGCTTTCCACAAATAGGTTGGTATGCAACTTCCAAGCACTCTCCAAGGAAAACTTTGGAACACTGGCCACATCTTTCCAGCAGGGATTTAATGTAAAGTAGTTAATGCCCCACTTCCTCCATCCCGATTTACTCCTCCTTCATCCTTGTTTCAAAGTGCTGTGTTCATTTCAAACACAACGTGGGGCTCATCTCTGAATAGGCACTTTGATCACTGGGGACTCCAAATTCACATTGGCCCTTCAAACATAAACAGGGATGTGCTGTCCTGACAGAGGTATTTCTGTGATTGCCTTTATTTTCGCACGAGTAATTCAGAAATGTGAAGCTGGGGTCATGTGACAGGAGATGCAAATTTATCATCCAGACATGGCACTGGGTATGAAAGCACTTGGAGCCTGCTGAGCTGCTACAGGTTATCAGGAAAATCTTAGTATCCCTGTCTTGACTGGAAGCCTATGGAAAAGGGCTTCAGTGTGCTCTTGCTCAAAAATAAGAGCACCAAATTAGGTCTCTTTCTCTGCAAGCTGCCATCAGCAGAGAGTGGTACTACAGAGCTGTGAGCTGATCTGATGTCCCATACAGCAGTGAGAAGGGAAATACCCCAAATCTAATCCTTCTGTCAACTGCGGCCCCCTGTTGGGACCAACTTCTTCTTGCTGAAGTAAATTAAAAGTTTTGAACATGCTGGGTGTAAATTTAGGCTTAATTCTTGATGCTGATGAAAAATTTTGTTCTGCAGAGAAGCTACAGATGAGTCAGACAGATGGGCATAGCCAGACCCACAGTGGCCACACCTGAGTGAGTCCCCCAGGTGCTTCTCCTGACCAACTGGAGCAGCATGTGCAGAACGACTGTGTTCCACGTGGCTGCCCCTCTGAGCAAGAGTCAGTGGGGAGGCTCAAACAGATAATTCAGTTTCTGCCAGATACTCCCTGTGCCCCAGAATTTATCTCTAAATTTGCATCTATTAATTCCAAAATTGGATTACTCTAGTAGTGTGTTTTTAACAATCACAACTGCAAGAAACTGTCTTCATTCAGGAAGTTCTTCCATTGTATCACTTGACAGCCACTGTGTCTACATCCACCTACAGCATCTGATCCATTTCTCCTCCCTCCTGCTTCTGTTCACAGGTCCATTTTTCATTCTCCCCGGAATGCAGAGCATTTGGGACTGTAGGGGGAAAGCCAAAGTCTTTCAACACTCCCTAATAGAAAGTTGTTTTATTAATTAACTTTGTGGGAAGAAGCAAAAAGAGAGAGCTGATCCTCTGGTCTGAAATCATGAATCACTGAGCAAGAGAAAACATGTCCTCTGAGGTACCTGAGCCTGCTTCAGACAGAGTGAGTGACTGAGCTGCTTTCTTGGAAAGTCCTGAGTCATCAAACACAGCAGTTTAATCCCCAGGAAATGGGAAACATATTGGCATGATGTTCACTTGCATGGAGCATGAGGTCCAGAGAAGGGTGAAATGCCAAAGGTTCTGGAGATCAGTTGTAGCTTGTGGAAGGATTTAAAAACCTTAATGCTTCTCTGAAGTATATCTGATCTGGAGCTGGGTACAGTATTCCCAACCCATGATTTCCTGGATGAATTAAAACTCCTTACAAACTTTACAGATTACACATGAATTTACTTTGACTTCTCATAAAAATGATTCAATGATCACGACACGAAAATGCATTCTGACTTGCAAGTTATTTACTGTGACAAGTGCTTCATAAATTCACCATCCTTAATTTACTAGTCCTGTTATAAGAACTTAATTCTTTTTGGCATTGCTGCTCCTACTAGCAGCACTTAACTAGGAGGAGCAGCTGATACACATGCATCTCAGTCTGACCCTTCACCCTGTTGTCCTAAAGGGACAACCACACTGTCATTTCAGACCCAAAGCTGTGTCGTGGCCAGCATGAAGTCACCCGGCTTGGCTGAGATACCATGAGTTGTTAAAAGTGAGACAAGAAATGACACAAGATCACATCCCATATGTACATTAGAGTGACCTTCTACTTGCAGGGGCAATTCAGAAAGGTTTCAGTAAATTTCACAGCATGCCACAAGATCCACCCACAGGGAGTCATTTGGCCACACCACCAATCACACAATGCTGTTTTGGCGGACTTCTAACCCATTTAAACTCCAGAGAATGTCCCTATGCACACCTGAATGATGAAATGTACTACTCCGTGAAATCCTGTGCAGAAAAATATCTCTGACTCTTTTTTTCTAAGGTACTGTTATTGAAGAAATTTTAAGTGAAACTGATGATGAGAAAAGTCATTAACTTCCTTTTTTCCTGTTTCCTTTTTAGGAACTTATGCTTTGTAAAGAGCTCCCTGCAAACAAAATTATTAGCAATTACACTCAGGCTGAGTCAAGCAGCTCTATCGATTGCCAACATAGCCCGCAGACCTCTTGCTGAAGGAAAAGAAGTCAGGCCTGGAAGTGGAAAAGCTATCTATCCTAACGTGTGAGGTCTCTTTGCCTGACAACGTGATAGCGAAGGTAAAGGAAGTTGGCTCTGCCAAGACAGAGTGACAGCAAACAGACCACAAACTTCCTAAGATAAACAACATCTTTCAAACCACACAATACCACTTGATACCTTTGTGCCCCTCGAGCTGTTACAAAGTGCAGCTCCACTTCAGCCCAGATTGATATCACTTGGGATGGAGGCCATCCATCCACAGGACAAGTGCAGCCTGAATACACAAACAAAGTCACACAACCTCACTGTTTAAACGTAATGCTGGAGAGGGGATGGTGCAGTTTTTCCGAAAGCTTAATTGAGTTCCAGTGATGCTGTCCAGTTTCAATATGGGGCCTGAGTCCTTCATATAGGAGGGGAATTCACCTCACAAAATAATTAGCCATCTAAAATTAGCCAGATACCTACTGCAAGTGAGTTGGCCCAGTTGTCTAAGACAGCCGTGTACATTACCCTGGAAAAGCCAGTCTTTTTACAGAGACCATAGTAAGTATCTGCACAATCGTGTGAACATACTCAGTTTTCTACCAAGCCCCTTACGGCTCCTCACCACCAAAGACAGGAGAGACTCAACAACTATCTCATATTAACAATAACCTCTGAAAGCCACTGGCACTAATGGAAGCCAACAACTGAAGTTGTTGACTTCAGTGCAGTTTGGATCAGCTTTATCTCTAGTAACTATAAACCAAAAATTCTCATTTCATACTAATGACTTTAGGTGAAAAGACTTGCATTAGAGTTGGCTGGAAGCAGAAAGAGGATGAAAAAAAAATCAGCTTCTCCTGTGAAACCATAACTCCAAAATTTGGCTAAGAAATAAGGCAAGAACTAGTTCTGAACTTTTGAAGTCTCCAAGGCTCTGTAAGTTTACTATTAGATAGTTTATGGACTATGAGATACAGATCTCCTAAAACCGATAGGCTGCAGAGCAGCAGAAAGCCTAGAAACTCTGGCACTGGCTTCAGGACAGCTCTGTGAGCAGGCTGCCCTCGAGCAGAGAGAAGCAAGCCCAGGTTTCCCAGCGGCCCTGCATGCAAGTTCCCAGGGAACAGAGTTATATGGAATACGAAACAATTTTTTCAAATGAAACCAGAAGTTTTGCCAAGGAAAAAATCTGATTATAGAAAAGAGTGAATGTCCCACTGGGAGAACTAGCCAAGCACAAAATTCCTGAGAAGTTCTGTTCCGTATTCTTACTCCAACACCATGAATTATCTTGTTCTTTTCCCAGATTCTTTTTTTTGTAGCAAGTTGCTAAATTCCATTCTTTCAGAAGGTGTTCAGCATTTAAATGTGGCCTAAAGAACACACAGATACACTGTCCTTAAGTAATGTGTTGCTTAAAGGATAATTAAGGTTCTGTGGCTGAGAACTTGCAAACTGACTTAGCTTCTCTAACACGTTTTGGAGACTTTCTTCAACTTTTTTCTCCTCTAAGAGTTACTTTGACTGACTCAGACTTTGTTGCTGTTAGGTAGACACAAAGACAATTAAATGGAAAAGGAAGATATTTTAAAGGCTCATGGGAAAATGAAAATGTCATATTTTCATGACTAAGTATTTTAAGCATTGAGTAGGCATATTCTCCAATGTTAGATGAGGCAATAGATTTACCAATGCATGCAAGTGAACCCCACTTCATCCCTACATACACCTCTTACTGTAAATTATGTTGTCTGACGTCACCTCTAAAAAATGAGTTTGCTTTTCTTCTGAAGGAAGGAAGCTAGTGAAGGGAGTGTGATCCTGAGGCTCAGATCAAGTGAAAGATCCAATGGTTTACAGTAAGATTAAGCAGAACTGCAGCAATTAAATGGAGAGATTATCCCACCTACATTAAAAAAAGAGATGTGCATTTTTCCCTGTCTCAAAAGAAATGGGATCCAGAGTCAATCTTTCTCAGTTTTGTCTTTTTTCTCAATTAACACAGTTGTTTCCAATAAAAGTGTCACAGATCTCACAAATATTTTTTTACTTGTCCCTTTTATAAATAAATTTTTACTAATTTCACTATTACTCTTTACTATTACACTTTAACAATTCTCCCTAACACATCCCAAAAATTAATAGCTAAGCAGAGTGGAATAACACTGCCAGGATGGCCCCAGAAATCTAAAGCTGCTTGGGCATTCCAAGGAACTTGGCAACTCCCAGGAGACTCCTGGGGGCTCTGATGGCATCCAAAACTTTCTGGGATGTAATCTGTCGAATTGGCACTTTTACCAGCTTGGGGCTGTGGGGAATGTTAGAGTCAAACGTTCTCCCATTTCTGTATAACACCTCGGGAAGGTTAGGGATCCTGATGGAATAAAAAGACGGCATCACTGTGTGGAGCAACTGTGCTTTCATCCCGTGGGGAAGAACGGGGCATTCCGAGGGGAGCAAAGACTTACATCCTGAGACAACACTGAGTAGGAGAGCTAGGGTCACACCTGTAGGATGCTACAGGAGAAGGTGAAGGAGGAAACTCTGCTTGAGAAAGAAGGAAAGAAATGAATTACAACAGCAAACACATATTGTTTCAACTTGGCCAGGAAGTTCAAACACAAAGAGTGAGAGTAATTAATTTCTACAGCAGAGCTCTGAGAGTGTACAACAAAGTCTCAAATGGCCAGATACAAAAGCTAGTACTGAATTCTCCCATTCTGAAAGAAGGTAGCATTGAGCACAACCTTGGAAAGAGGAGTCTGATGGAAATGAGCACTGCTGCATGTTTTTCTGGCCTAGAGAACAGTGTGCAGCACATCGGGGCTTGGCGAGTGGCAGAAGGTCAGAGCAGATTCTGAGAACCCAGCAACAATAGAGTCATCACAGACACAGGTGCTTCCTGGATTGATCTTGCAGTTTGGCTGCTTCCAATTAAATGTGAAGCAGCTGTGGCCCTTTATCTGCTCAAGTCACTGGAATCCATCTGAGGGGAAATTTTCTCCCATCTCTTCCTCTCTTCCAACCCAAAGCACACAGCTCCCCTTTCTGAAGACAGAGAGGAGCAGTGACAGCCAATTGGCAGAACCCCACAAAAAAACCCATGCCTTTCTTATCTCAGGGCAAAGCAATGATACACACTCATTTTCCAATGCCTTTATTTGGGGGCAAGGAGGACAGCCAGCAAAATAAGAAGTAAATATGAATGCTGTTGAAAGTTGTCGTGCAAACAGATTTGGGATGCTTTCCCTCAGGCAACAAAATAAACAACTGAAGCCAATGTGAGGATAAGTTCTTAAGTGTTTATGGCATTCTTCTGCATGATGAGTGCAACAGGGGTATCTTAACAGAAAGGGATCAAGATTTAAAGGAGGTGTTTTCAATAGTCACCTGGTGGGATTCTAGAAGAGGCTCAGGAAGGTCAGCGCTGGGCCGCTAGGCAGATCAATGGGAAGAGCCAGGGGATTTCAGAAATCCAGTCAGTGAGAGTTCCCAAATAGCTCCACACCAGATAAATGTACTTTATATGAACTTTTCTTTGCCAGTTCACTGACTCTGGAGCTATCAAACCCCTCCACATCTTGGCTATGTCTTCTAGCCTGACAAGATCTCACTTTATTTTTCCCCGGTACCTTAAGAAAGGGAGAATTTGGCTCAAATTTGTACTTGTCACTAGACAACAGAAATGTAAGACTCTAGGTATTCAGTTTGGTTGGCTTAAAGAGAAGCCATTTCACAACCCATGCTTAGCTTTTTGGACAGAGGAAGCCAACAGTCTTCTGGCTTTACCCAGCCTGTATATAATTGAAAGCATAAACAGCTTTGGTCTTTGTCTTGCTTCACTCTTCCCAAGGCTTCTTTTTTTGATACACAGGAAAAGTATTAGTTATTTTCTAAAAAGGTATTATTTGTCCTTTCTGAAACTGAAATGGATGGCACAGTTTAAACATCATAATAGATTATACTCCACCTATTTATGGTAACACTGCTTAATTAGTATTGAACAGTAAAGATCAGACTACTGGTCATGTCAATAATAATAATAATAATACTGTTCTAGGAAGAGAGATTAAAGAAAAATAGAATTTGCTTCTTTGGAAAAGCAGCATAGGTAGCAAGTAGGATACAGCATTTTTGCTAAAGTTACTTTCATACAATGGGGCTTCTTACTTAAACCTGAGAAAGACTGTCCTGCAAATTACTGTCAAAAAATCACTGATATTCATCCAAACGTACCCTCAATTTCAATCTGATAGTACCTCCAAATGTTCCTATGTGCCAGTTCAAATGGTTCCTCTTCGTTCTCCTGCATACAATCTGTCCACAACACTCCTTTTCTGAATTCCCTTGCCCAAACCATAAGCATGCAGCTGCTTCAGTTTTTTCCAACCCTTGCATTTTTTCCATGTGCTGTCCACCCCCACCAATCTCTACATTAGAGTCCAGCTGATCTTCCCTGAACACTCTCCAATTTTTCAACTGTCAATGCCAGAATGCAATGCAGTGGGCTTGACTCCCTTATACAACTTATTTGGAAGTAAAGTAGATACGACTCTTTTGTTTCAGCAGAAGAGAGAAATACCTCTTATTTCATGTATGGCTCCACAAGAATCAAGATGAAAACACACCTGCACCTCTGTAACCCATAAAACAATTTCTGCTTTGCTAGCAGCCCCAAATCTGTTGAGTTTCTATTTATTTGTCCTGTGTATACATTTCATCAGTATAGACACTATTGCAAAATGGTTCCTTTTCTGACTTTTTAACAGCTTTCAAATGGTTTTATTTTCTCTTCTAGAAAAGAAAAGAGTAAATAAAGAAGACTATATAAAAATGCAAGGCTCCTTAAAAGTCTCAATTACACCAACACGACCCCAACTCACTGAGCTTTCTGAACATGCTGTCAACTTTTTGTTGTCAACATAACTGTGTTTGGTTAGACTGTCTTGTGTTTTGCCCAGAAATCATAAAATACAAGCTGTTCTAAAAAAAAAAAGGAGAGAAATGGCTTGCAGCAGCCTTCTCATTTCTAAGGGGAAGCCCCAAGCACTTCTGATGGCTACAGCCCTAGCTCTAGGACAATGACATCCCCTGATGTGCATGTCTGAGAACCTCTTTTTTTCTGAAGGCAGTGAGCTGTTTCCTGTGAATATATTTGAGTTCTCTTTATCCACAATTTCTGTAGTCTTCTGCTGTTTCTGCACCTTGAGTAATGCAGTCTAGTGGCAACTCTGGACTTCTTTACCATGTAATTTATTTTTCTTTCTATATTCTCATCTAGGACTGGCACATCAGCCTCATCATCAGACCATAGGAAAACATACAGAGCATCTAATCTTTATGGGGTGCAACCATATGCTCTTGCTTGACTCAATTCAATATTTCTGTACAACAATGTATCCTTTAATAAAGTATTGTGTATTCATTGTTGATAGCAGACTCCACTGGAATCAGGGTACTAGTCCAGACAAAGGAACCAACCTGCCCAACACTACGGTCTGGAGCTGGGAACAGAAATTGCCAAGTGTGGGACAATTCAGCTGAGGACACATGCATTGATTTAGGCAGCAGTCCAAGCTCACTTGCTTTCAGGAATATTTTCCCCAGAGAACTACAGTTTTAGGGAAGACATCATGAACAGGAGACACTTCTCCCAAGGTAAGTGAATTCATACACAGAGGTGCCCCACTCTGAAAATAAGTCAACATTTAAGCACTGGCTTTAATTCAAGTTTCCTTCCCCATCCTTTATTTCAGGTCTGGGATGATATGTACAGACATATCCCAAGACCAAAAGGAGCAGCAGCTGTTCTCAGACCTCTCTCTCACTACTGTATCTTTTGTTCTTCTCAAGGGCTTGCAACAGCAAATAAATTAGTAGTTGCACAATTTCCAGTTGAAACACTTTTCATGGAAGATGATACTTTCAACTAAATGAAAATTGCTGCAGAAAGTGCCTGCTTCCCTGAGCAGAAAGTTTCTTTGTCAGAAAACTAGGGATGGTACACCTCAGCTGTTCTGCTATAGTTTGCTTGGATCTTCTGTTTTGCTGTATTTTTTCGGTTAATTTTAGTAAAAATTTCCAGCTCCAGCCCATTACAGTATTCACTGCTCTCCCCTGTGCCATGTTGACTTCTCTCCCTCTGCCAAAATGCTTCTTAAACCTCCTCTGAATATATGCTCCTCCTGGTGTTTGATAGGTTTTTTTCTTTCTCTTTTCCTCATTCTTATTTAAGACCATGTTTTTATTGATTCCAAGAAGCATTTAGGATAAATGCTCTGTCAAAGACACTTATGTACAGTTGAGCCATATTATATTCTATATGAATCACTGTGGATGTTTCATAAACAGGCTTAGATCAGCCAGACTTTCCAGCTATATTACACATAGCTTTTTCAGACATGGTCTACTACCTCTGCGATTAATCCTCCTTATTGAAACTCACCTCATATTTGGACCACGCCATGTCTCCCCACCAGGGACAGGAGCATGCTGCTAACACTTTCTCCTAATGAGGATAACAATCCTGTGACAGAGGAATCTTGGCCAAATTTTATCTGCAGAATGTAGGGGAAAGGCTAATTTTGCAAAACTAGATGGTCTCTCACCATCCCTCATGATTTTATTGTCTGTGATTTCTTTAGACAGAGTCCTCATCTAAATGAAAAAGAAAAGTCTTTGGAATGAAGGAAAGTCTATTTCACCAACTAAGGATAATTTCATGACATGTTTTATCTTATAATAATGAAGATTGCTAAGACCCTTGTGATCAGTCCATTCTTGCCTGCTTTACTTGACCAGATAGATGCAGGAGCTCAGGGAATATTGAATTGCTCTCTACCTACCCAACACACATTCCAAGGTGCATCTGCTACATTAAATCTAGTCCTTCAGGGAAAACCTGAAATTCCACCTGAAGAACAGCAGCCTAACAGACAGACCTGCAATGGAGGAGCCACTAAAACCCCATGGAGAGAAAATGAAAAACAGCTATGGGGGAAAATGAGTTAAACGAGATGTTTCTTGAAAGAAACAATGGCACTTCTGAGCTGGTATAATGAAGCAGCTGTGATATAAATAGTGTACCCAAGTGGGGAAAAAACCAACCAAACAAAAAAAAACCCAACAAAAACTAACAAAAAAAAACCCCGCAAACCCCCATCCACTGAGGCTCCATATGTTTCCAAACCCACACAATGGATGCTTTACAAGGAACTTTTTGTCAGGAACTTCGGTGGGATAGGGAGGTTTCTCACCCACTTCCTATACTAATGCAATAATATTGCATAGGCACAGAGAAAGGGAGAGAAAAAGGGAGAGAAAGTGATTAATAATCTGTGGGCAGCTGCTTACTTTCCAATTGGTTGTCCAGGAGGAGTGTGCTCCACTTCAAATCCTGCTTGTCTCAGTACATCAATCACAGTGTTGTTACCCAGGAAGTGACCTAAAATACAGGTAGAAAACAGCACTGTCAATCAAACTGCTCCTCCCACTCACTTGAGCTTCTCCTGTTGGAACAGCAGGTTTGGGAGGCAAGGGCACCAGAAGCTAGACCAGCTTCAAAAGCAAGAAAGGCACAGTATGCAATTTGTTATAATTCAGACTCAGCTCTTTGCCATGTAGCCCACTGCAGCCTTTGGCAATGGCCAGAGAAAGAGAGAGAGTACAGTCTGACTTTCTTCTTCCATCTTATTTGTCCCCCCGTCCCCTTACATGGGCAAGGGACTGAGTGGATAATAGAAAATGCTAACCTAGATAACTAGAAAACCCAGATGGATCACTAGTCTTGTCTTCCACCGTGGCCATTTTTACTATGTACATGGACTAAAAAAAGCTTCTAACACGGATATCAGAATGACCTTGCAGTGGCAAAAGGATATGCCTAAGGCTTTGACTCATGAAATGCACCAACTTACAACCCCAAACGTCCACCCTGACCATCACTATTCGTGGACATCCACTTATGAAGCTTTGAAGCTCCTGTACTGCAGGTTCAGGGCTTGTCCAACTAAAACCACAGTGATTTGAGAATTGCCTCATCAACCATTCAGCCAATTGCTCAGCAGGGTTGGGAGGAGCTGGGATGGTAAACTTATCTCTCCTAAAACAGGAAGCTTTAGTCCTGTAATTCAGAGCTCTTTGTTACAAGTGTAAAGGTCACATTCCTATTCACAGAAGTAACAAAGAGCCCAATAAGTACTGCAGCATGTAAAGGCCTTGAAAGAGTTTACTTAAGATAGTCCTATATACTTGAGATCTGAACCAAATCCCACTGGAGTCAATGGGAACCCTCAAAGGGCTTTGGGTACAGACTCAGTAAGGCAGTGTAATCCCTCCAAAGCTTTCAACTTATTGTCTGAGTCCCACATTGTCTGCAGGATAGGTTAGACACATAAAGTAAGAAAGCAAGAAGCCCACTAACAGGTTTATTAAAATCCACATAGCCCAGCAAACTTGCCTCCAACTGCAGCCCTTGGTGTTAAAGGTATGTTACATATGCACATGGCCGACACCGAGAAAGGACAGAGAATCCTGCTCCATTATGTCCACTAGCTTCCAGCTCTGCAGGGCTGGGTGACCCCCATTCACACCCAGGTCAGTGCATCTCCCTAACAGCTCTGAATAGGCCAATTCACCATGAATGTGCTCAAGCCTCTGCCTTCACGCACTTTTCGCCCTGAGGCATCTTGCAGCAGGGAGTTCCACCACGTGCTGCATGTGAACACTCACTCCTCCGGTTTGCTGCTACTCGAGGGTGTGTGCTTGCCTTAAGCACAGTGAAAGTGTTTGCAGGAGATGTTTGGAATTGCCCAGCTTCCCGGCAGATCCAAATGTTTTGCAAGCAAGATGTGCCTGAGTCTCTCCAACCATGCCACTGTGTGAGGAGCCGGCGTAACCATCAGCAGAGTCAACCCCCAGGACACTTTGCCCCCGCTGCACGAAGATGCTCTGCATTTGAGAGCAATTCAGCCCCCAGGATTTGCCAAGCCTGCATCTCTCTGCTCACGCTGCCAACAAGGGCGCTAACTCACATCAGTTGTTGGAGTGATGCAGCTGTATGGCTTTAAGTGCAACTTGCAAGCACTGGTAAGAGTTTTTAGCCAGAATCCATTTCTTTAAATGATTAAACATACATTTGCAGAGCCCTAGTGTGTTCCAGGATTCCTCCACTTCCTTTTAAGAAAACTCAAAATTTGATTTTCTCCTTACTAGCTTACTTATAACAAAAGCCAAAGCAGCAGAGAACAGTCCCAAAAATGTGTTACACACTCTCAGAGATTCAAGAAATGAGACATTTGTGAATGATTAACTGGATTTGTTCATATCCTGTTTTTTTATGCAGTGGCCAAGGCAAACAAAGGTCCCCATTCTGTCAGTGGCTAAGTGACACTGAGGAACCAAAGTCAAAGGTATCAGAGATGTTTCTCAGTCAATGGTACAACACTCCATTTTCCCTGAACCAGTCTTAAATGCCAAAATATTTCTTAATGTAAATAATCATTCCAAATCCAGCAAAACTTTAACATCATGACAGTAAAAAAGAACACATTTTTAACTCTTTTAAAGCCAGAGGAGAAAACTATGCAACAGCTCTGCTTCCTCATCCACAAAGTGGTAGGACTGTCAACAAGGTCAGCTCCTCAGCAAAGCCTTCAAGTCCCCTTCGGGTGACAGATGAAGACCAAAAGGTGACACTTCCTGAACCTCCCAGGACCTCTTTCAAGACCAGGGACTGAATTTCCATATCACAAATCTCAGTATCCTCTGCTCTGTCCTCAAGGCTTATTCTTCTAATTTTGCTTTTCCTAACTGGAAGGAATACCAGGTTCCATTAAAAATATCTCACCAGACTCCAAATCCCTGAATAAATTAACATGTGAACATCATAGTTATTTCATTTCAGGTCCACAATTCAACACGTACTACAATATTGTCAATGCCCCAATTCAACTAAGAAAAAATAAATTAAAAAAAAAAAAAAAAAGGAAATAATTCTCCATTCCACATATACCAACAGAGCCTGAAGCTTCAAAAATTGCTAGAAAATGGCATAAGTAGGTCTTTGGAAAGCTTTACCTTTAGACTCCTCTTGAAATTTTCCTGTTTGCATTATCCCATATATAACTGGGTAAATCACCACCCATCTCACCATGAGCTTGCCCTGTTAAGAAATCCTCTCCACATCATTACATGATTTCTATGTGAACCGGCCTTGACTTCCACTTGTCCCCTCCGTCCAGTCACAATTCACATATTACAATTGGGTTTTGTATCCAATTCTTTACACCATAGCAACAGTGTTGTAGCCACTTATGGAGTATCTCCTTATGCACACTACAAGCAGCTTGAAGTCATGCTCCACTTTGATGATGGAAAATCAGAAATTATTCATGCTCAGACCTGCAGTCTTCCCACCCAACACAGACATCTTCCCAACAGTGAACCATGTTAGCCCTTGGTAAGGAGCTCCTCAGGATCAGAGATATGTGAAAGAGGAAGGTTTAAGGAAAAAGGTGGCAGAAGTCCAGTGCAGGTGGGTAACGTGAAACATGAACACACCCTCAAAGTCACTGCTGTTCTTCAGGGTTAAAGAATTACTGGATGAATTGCTTTGACTTGCTTCTTCCTGTGAAGTCCATCATAATTATTCTTTCTAGTTTTAAAAGCCAAGAAAATTTTCTATATGTGAAATATTTTACATAAAAATACTCTCCTTAGTCACTGACACCTTGAGATAAGCATTTACATCCTGCATATTGACAACAATAGAATACTTTGACAGCTTATGGCATGTAATGAAACCAAATTTAACCTGTATATTGGAGAAAATTAAGCTCAGCATCAGTGAGAAACATTGAATCCCTGCTTCTGGCTGCCCACATGTGCAAACAGAATATGTTATAACTGCCAGAGTTTTTATAACATCAGTGGATTTAATTTTTGATAGAAATTTATAGATATAAAATAAATGATCTATGTGTATGTATGCTTCTGCTAAAATACTTTAAAATTTTCTCTTCCTGACCTGGAGAAAACCTCAAGAAAGTACACCTATCGAAAAGTTAGTGCATCTAGAGACATACCAGACAGAGCAGAGAGAAAAGGGAACGATCTTGCATTTCCATTACTATTGCCTCTTCAGTCTAAACCTGAATAAACTATTCCTAGAGTATTAACCAAATTCATCTTGACAGCTGGTGAAAACTGGATTCAAAAGGTCAGAACATCAACTGCCTTGGGGAATCCATGGAAGTATGGGAAAAGGAGAGAAAGCAGACATAAAAGATTTTCTAGGTAGGGACCTGAAGTGAAAGTCTGTACTTGGGCATGGAGATACGTAAAGCAGCAGCTCCTGACAGTCTAAGATTAAAAAAAACTCCAAATGTGGATGCAGCCCTCCCACTTTCTGAGGATAAGAAGATAGTCATGGGATTTGCTTTAGGACAAGACCCAGTGCTAAACAGTCATTTTGTAGTTTGAACACAAATACAGTGGAGTGGCCAGTGTGGCTCGCTGCACTTAGAAGGGGTTTCTTCATTATGTTTGTTGAGGCCAAGATTATTCTCTTTTCACTCACGTCTTGAATTTTTGAGACAAGAGGATCTGGACACACTGAAGGAACACATTATACAGCATTGTCGCTAACATTAATCAAAGACCTTCCATTCCTGGTTTCCTTTTTTTTTTTTTTTTATTTTTAATTAAGAACTGTTCTTTGGACTACACAAAGGAGATCCATGTAATGTGTTTCCTGTCTCCCCAAGGTTCCTTTTTTCACTGGAATAAAGAATAAACCACTTTGAGGTTTTTTTTACTAAAATGTGAAAAATAAGTGGTTTCCTTCAAGTACGTCCATGTATACGCACACTGATGAAAAAAAAGCATTTTCTTCCTTTCTCAGTGTAGTATCCCTAGGTGAGGAGAAAGCACTTCTCAGTGAACTCTTAAAAAGCCATATATTTTCTAACTGGCCACATAAGCTCTCCTTTACCACTTCAGACATCTTGGTGACCCTCATCAATAGCATACCTAAGCACAAGGATGCATAACTCGAAAGTTTAATGAACTTGGATGTTTCTATACAGAAAAATATAACCATGTTTTGATGGCAGAAACAGAAAAAGTTTTAAAGCAAATGCTATGTATTTTATCCAGGTTTACAGATCTACTACAAATTACTTTGTCTATTCGTTTCACAATTCTTTGTTCCATGGCTTAGAAGGATAAAGGGGTACAAAGGAGCAGGAGATAATTCCCTCACAAAGGACCTCCATTGCCAGAGCCTTTGAAGTTGTGCTAAAAAAGCCTTGCTAGCCCATTAGCTGACACACAGCAGAAATCTGAACTGTTTCCATGCACACTACAAGCAGAGCTATTTTCTGCACAATTAGTCATAAAAAGGGCCAATGTAAACTGTGTCGGGAGGTCTCAATTCTTTACATTCTCCACACAGTGAATCAGACATTATGTATAACGTTTTGTTGCCATTTAGACCTTGGGCTGTTCTGCAATCAGAAGGCGGCAGCCTCTATTCCCCCTTGTCTCCTGATGCTGATTTTCAAGCCTCTTGGCAGCACCACAGTGTTTATGGTAGGGAGGCTTCACTGGAGTCAGCGCAGGCAAAAACGCCAATGGCTGCAAGCTGCCCATTCATGGCCAGGGCAAATCTGGTTCCTGTGCTTGCTGCCTCTAAAATCCTATCTCCATTTCTCTTACTGATAGTGGTCAAACTGAGTATTTTGGAAGCTGAAAGATGAACTTGTCAAGACAGGGCTGTAGTAAGGAGCTACAGCAAACACTTCAGGGAAGGAATGTTATCTGAATTTGCTGATCTCTCCACTAGAGCATTCCACTCCGACCCAGCAGGTTTTGAGCAGGAATTTACTGGGGGGAACCTCATGATATCCCACATTACTTTTTCTTGCCATGACAGATGTCCCAGACCCATAACGAGGAATCAGTTTTGTGGATTAACCCCCCAATTTTTAATTCCCTTTCACTCCTTGGCTAGCATCTTTATCTGCTAATACATAACCATCCTTTAAAAACTGAAGGCTCTTTCATCCTTTCTCGTGATGACTCAGGTTTAGACTGCTATCACTGCCAGGCAATTGCTCCTCTTTCTTCCTAAACCACCTTCTTTCTTGAAATTTTGCTCTAGTGGTAAGAATTGCCTTGAACTGGTATCTTGAATGCACTTTGATAAGGAGCAAAGGTTAGATCTGTGCACAGTTCTTGGTTTTACAAGCTGGATCTAGATATATCTGAAAGTTTCCTCCAGCCTGAGTACTCCTCTAATGTAAGATGCCTTACCAAGGAATGACACCAGGTAACAGATTGGGCGGGTGACATGCAGCACCTAGGGATGAGTATGATGTTAGGACTGCCTGAATATTTTGATTTTAGATTTTACTGATAACAGGAACAAAATTCATGTTTGTGGGGATCCACTCAGGGAACTTTCTGGAAATGGCTGGAAGGACCCCAGTTAGTGCGAGCCAGACCATGCCAGAGGATGAGACACGCAGTGTGTGTATCAGCAGCATCCCAAATGCAGCTCTACCCACACCTCAGACAGGCCAGATGTACCAAAACTTCCCAGAGGCTGGTGTTCAGGTTCAAAACAAAAGCTGCCTGGGGGTTTTCCAAAGAGAAAGTGACTTTCAAAGATACAGCACAGGACTGAGAGTGCCCTGGATCAGCTCCCAGGTATTAACAGCATCCAAATACTATGGGGAATAGATGCTATGAGAGACAAACTCAGAGGTGAGTGAACTGGCACCCCACAGAAACTCAGCAGCCTCAGAGATCACCCCCACTAGGTCTGTTGACAATACCCAGAGCATCCTTGGCACAGAGGAGAGCACTCAGTGCTCATCAAAGCTGGGAGTTCTGCACCCCACCTTTCAGAAAAGTCTGCCACCATGGTTTGCTGGCTTTTATTCTGCCACAGGACATGATCTGCACTTGGAAATTGCAGCATTATGCAAAAAGCTGTGAAGGAGAGCTAGAGATGCAGGGAATGAGCTTTCTTTCTCCCCTGTTTGGCAGGAGTATCCAAGTCCAAAGCATGCCTTAAAAAATACTTTGCACAAGCCACGTGCAATGGGCTTGTAAAGCAGGCTTTCATCATAGACTTCTTACATCATGCCACCCCTTTTCCAAGGCAGATGGAGAAGTCATTTTCCCCCTCTTTTGATGTTGTTATTTTATGCAGTTGCAAGGAACTGACTCATAGTCACTCTTGGACAGTCACGGGAATCAGAGCAATAACACATAAAAAGCCAAAGCGTGCAGCATTTTGAACATCCAGCAATCCTCCCATGGCTCCCTTTCATTCTTTTCTTGCATGTAATCACCCCTCTCACCCGTGAGCACTTAGAGAACATGCTCTGGAGAAAGGCCACACTGTAGCTGTGGGGAGAATGGAGTGACGAGGGGCCAAAAGTTGAGGGGGTTATTCCAGATTGACGCCAGGCTAATAGAGCACAGATTTGTGTTTCCCTGGGGTGTCTCTGAGATGTGCAGTGCAATTCTATACTTGGAACATCTCAGTCTAAAGGACAGATAGACTCCCAAAGACTCCTGTTTCTTTGCTGCCCCTCAATATAACAAACTCCCTCCATGTCTCTCCCTTTCTGCTCTTTTCTGAGCATTCCTACTGTTGAGGATATGGAGCCATTCTGGAAGCACCCAAATGCCTCACATTTGAAATCCTTTTCTAGAAGTGGCCTGGAGGGTGATGCACCAAGTCCTCAACAGCCTCAGCATGAGATGGGACTGAATCTACCAGTCTGGGATTGGTACCATTCTGGCACAGCTCTCCACTTCCAGTCTCTATACATAATACAAGCTCAGCAACCCAGTTCTATGCTGTCTTCAAAGCCTTTGCACACCTTCTCTAGCAGACTTGCCTTAAGCACATTACAAGCAAAAGAATATTTTTTTTTTTAAACAAAAAGCTCAATTTTCTTCAAGTCTAAACCAACTGTTTAATTTAGGTTAAGAAAAACAACACCGGGAAGAGCTGAAGTGAGGTCACCTCTCAAGCACCCCCCCCTCCTCTGTGTCAGACCACAGCAACAACTGAGCTGTGTCATACCAACACAACAACAGGATTCAAAGCTGCTTCAAACATTTCAAAATGAGGTCTAAGCTGGTCAGCCTCACTGGAGAGGATGAGCACCTCCACAGAGCAATTCATTCCAACATCTCAAATACCAAGTTTGGGAAGAACACAAGCCCCTGTACAATTCTCTCTCCATTGACCATGCAAGCTTAAATAGCTCCTTTAGCCTCAGCATCTATCAGACATGGCATGATGGCCCACCAAGCCACTCTACCACTGCCCAGAAGCTCCTGAACACTGTGCAGAGTCCATCCTTCTTCCCTATCCTTCCCTTTTCTGCCCCGTCCCTCACCTCTCTTGCTATGCCAGAGTTTGAAAGGGAGGGGGAACAGTGTTGACCTGTGCTTTGGCTGGTTATGGGGCTACTTGGGTTACTCCATGTTCTGGCTTCACTTACAAGCATTAGAGGAGTTTTACACAGAGAGAAGGTCCAACTGGGGATGACTCTTCCAGTACATACTCTTCAAGAAAATATAAAATCATTTAGGTTGGAAAATATCTCTAAAATCATTGAGCCTTACCAAAAGTAACTCATTGAGTATCAAGAATCCAAGTTTAAAGGCAAGAGGGAGGTGGATTGATAACTGAGGATATCCTATTACCTCAGCCCAGCATGTCTGAGATACAATGAATTCAATCCTTTCTTCACTGGGCTAAGGAAAGGGTCCCTTGGGAGCCAAACAACAAAACTTGAAGATTTTAAATGTTCATTTATAAAATGAATTTGTTGCATTTGTTGGTGTAAGATGGAACAACTTACCAGGACAAGAAATATGTAGGAGGAAAATGATATTGGAAGGGCTAAAATGAAGGTTTGACTTTGTCCTCGGGTTTTACTGTGAATGAAGGTAGGGCTTGCTTAGTCTGAGACACTGCATGGAGGACAGTCATTGGCATTTCCCCTGTAGCAGAATGTCATGACATGGGATTTTCTTTTTCCTTTGTTTTGTGTTTTGAATTTTTTGTTTTGTTTTGTTTTTAAGGCGCATGCTTCTCACTGAATCATGCTGTGGGGAATATACCCTTCTACACAAAGATGTGCTATAAGGTGTGACTGGAGGTGTGTGCCAGTCACGGAGCTGTGTGACAGAGACCATGTCTCTGTGTCCCTCGTGGAATCCACTCCAAGGGACAGGATCAATGTACAAAATCTTGGGAGCTTCACCCATCCCTAGCACTGCTGCAGAAGAGAAGGAGGTGAGTCTGAGGAAAATCTAGAGAAAACCTGGCATTTGTAAGAGACTTCTCAGAGTGCTGGAGGTATCTCTGAGACTGGCTCAACCAGCTGGGACCATCAGATCCCCTCAGTGTAGATGGTCTGGTATGAAATCCACTGTCTTAATGTACAATATTGTTTGCCAGTTGTCACCAACACCTCAGGCAGTGAAGAAACCAGTGAGGAAATGCAGTCTCCTTTTTTTGCCCAGGGTGCCTCATTACTGTGTCTTGCAGCCTTGCTGAAGAAGACAACACGCTCCCATCTGAACAACACTTGTCAGCTCTTGCCATGGCCATGGCCACGCTGAAGTCCCGACAGTTGGTGTGAGGCAGGTGCCTCCGAGCAAAGTGTTTCATATCCCATCGCAAATGCCCCAAGCCATCCCAAACTAGTCTGGAATGCACAGGGACCTGCTTGCCAAAGCCAGGCAAGGGTCGGGGTAGGGGGGGGAAACTAGTTTCCATACCTCCCTGCTCCACACTCCTTCCCTGCAAAGAAGGTGACTGTAAACATGTGACTGAAACACCTCAAGAACTTGGTGGAGTCTGAGCTCGGCAGAGCTTCAGGCCTTGGAAAGCTTCTCAGTCAGTAAGACAGCTTTTTGTGTGCTGAGTATCTCACTGAACTTGTGAAAACACCTCTGAGGCATGGGCCAGCCAGGACCAGACTGGTGAAACTCCAGCTTTTCTCAGGACACAGCCAGTACTGTGAAATGCAGCACCTCTGCCTGCCTTTGGCAAAGTCTTCTGCCAGGTAAGAAGGATGCACTTAGTGGCTTGTTATAGGAAATAAATAGGGGTGAAGATCCTGGTATATCATTCCAGGCTCAGGACATCAGAAGTTTAGTGACTTCTAAAGCTGGACTGTTGAGTCTGTCCAATTCCTTTTTGGCCTTATGGATGCATTTGGCTTTACAACACATTGTGTCCACAATATAATCAAGCCTGGTGTGAAACAGCACTTCACTGTGTTTATTTTGAACCTGCTTCCCCCCAGTCCCTCTAGTTTGCACAAGACAGCTCCAAACTGAACTAAACTGTAATCATCCTCCAGTGTGAGATTAAACCATTCCAGCAAAGTTAGTTGGGGGCAACGTCTGTCAAATATGTGAAATTACTTCAAAACGCCACAAGACAAGCCGTCATTTTCTGTTTGAAAATAATTTTGAAAACCACAAAATCAAAGCTCCCAGTTGACAGGACACAGATCCTTGCTTATTCTTTCTGGTTTTGACCTCTCAGTCAATTATTCTACAGACTATGCTGCTTTCTTCATCTATTCCAGGAGCTGCTTTCTGGTGGTTTATTTGGATTGGGGATATCTCTCAAGTGAAAAACGTGGTGATGTCTTAGCACAAAGCATAGCAATTCCTCAGCAAATTGCCAGCACCCTGAAGTTTATGGACACAGGACAAACTCCTTGCTGGAGCAGAGAATACTGATGCTTTCTAGTCTGCATCTCAAGCAGAGCCCTGCTGGCATAGGAAAAGAGAGGTCATTTTACCAGTCCTTTTTCAAAAAGAAACTGTCCAAGGAAACTGAAAGCAACCCTCCTTAGACAGGATCTTTATAAATATTAAAAACTTTACATTGTTAAGACCGTCGATGGTTCATGTTTTTTCCAGAAAAATCCAGCTGGCCACTGGATGTCACTGTTGTTGCAGAAAAACACTCCAGAAAGTTCACAAATGAGGCTGTGAATAAGGTGAGGTGAGTCACCCTAACTTGGAAATAGCCTTTTCTTTCAGGTTAATCAGCACAGTGCTGGTGGCACCTGGAAGATGCCTGGCCAGTGCAACACCTGCAGGCAAGACACCCTCGATGGAAGTGAGGTCTCCATCAGCAGCTGAGGACAAGCCATCCACGACCCTGACTCATCTGTGCCCGGGTGTGTGTCCCCTCTTCCTGCCAGATCCGCTCTTGTTTTGCTGAGACATGTGCCTGATGAGCCCCTGGTCCTGCATGGCACACCCAGCCTGGTCTCCAGTTTAGCCTCAAGCCCTTCTGTCCTGCCACACAGCAGAACACACTGCAGCAGGCACGTTTCCAGGCTTGTCCTTGCTCACGGATTAAAAGCAATTCTGTGCAGTGCTGCTCTGTGGTTTTAGCTGGCACTGCTGGAAAGGCAGTTGAGCACAGCTGTGGGACTTTCAAGGTCTGAGATAATACCTCCACGGAAGACAGCTCTGTGCTACGTGGATCATTTGGCACTTCAGAAATTACTCCAGGCACTTCCAAACCCACTCAGCCACACAGAAGAAACCTGCCCTAAAAGACCAATCCTCAGCCTTGTAATTCAGCTAAGGATTCCTTTGCACCATCATGGTGAGCCTCACCAGTGCAGGCAAGGGGCTTTCGAGGAGTGCTTTGAGGCTGCAGGCTGAGGTCCTTCCCATAGAGTGAAGGAGAAATAAGCCCCAGGAGTCCACAAAACCTGCTCAGAGTGAGGTCACCAGGTGCATATGCTGTGGCAGTCCAGGAGATGCAAACCAGGACTTGCTTTCCACCTTACGCTCCAAGCTCATGGCTTTCTCTGTTTGATTCATGCCTGCTATGACACTAGAAAGCAAACTCCCCAAAAACAAGGCAGATCAAACCAACAAACTCTTGGCTCTGAGGAGAAAAGGAAGGCAGGAACACACTATAGACATTTATTAAACTACTTAGTATGGTGTTGCGAGACCTTGAGATACATGTCGTGGGGGAAGAGATCTAGAGCACCTACATCTGGAGATTTGTTCCCTTTGAAATGCAAAACATTCCCAAGACTGGGGAATAATAGAAGTCTGGGCTGGAAAATACCCATTTTAGTCCATCCAAATGTCATAAATTAGGATCAACTCTGACTGGGCACAATGGATCAGATTAGCTCTGACCTTAAGAATGTCAATATAAATTAGAAAAAGGATCTCCACTGGACACTTTGCAATATTTTTAAAGCATTAGGAGATTCCTTAGCCATGTCTTTTCTTCCTTAATTTTTTCTTTCTTTAAGAGCAAAACAGCAGAAAGAAATGCTTTGGCAAGGATGGACAGTCCTTTGGTGGAAGAAATGGGCATTTCTAGCCAGCAATGGCAAATGCTCTACTGGAAGAGTCAGTAAATCTCATCTGACAAAGAGACCATCTGTGTAGTGGGAGAAAACCAGAGAATAGTCCTGCAGTATTAAGAGATTCTCAGCTGTAAATGTGCTGTATTAATACAAACAGTGGTCACTCCCAAGCTCATGTCACCTCTCTTGGACACTGCCTGTCACAGCCCAACAGTGATGAGCTTCATCCTGCAAATGCTTCCATTTTTAAATTATTTCGGGCATGCAAACAGTTGTACTAAGCCTTCACATCCCCATGCACAAAGGATATCTTGCTTACATATGTGCACTTTAACTGACTAAAAGTTTTGGAAAGCTGTATTTCTCAAGTACTGATTCATAAATGCTATGCCTACAGAGAATTTCTTCCTATTACACATTTATTCCCAATTAGACTGTCAAATGTGCATCTACATTCCACTCATTACCAGTGATTTTTTTGAATTTCACCCACACAGATCTACTCCCAGCCACATGGCCAAACACCCTGACTAATTTAAATTTAGGTTTTTTTTTTTTTTTCTTATAAATACACAGAATTTCTATATACATCCATGTTTTGAGCAAGCAGAAATATTTGATTTGAATCTCCACTGCAGTAGTCTGGTTTTACACTGGTATAAACAGTAGTGGTTTCCACTGTTATCTCCTGCTGCCCAGCTGTTAACACTGGAGAAAAGGAGCAACAATGAAGGCAGGCACAATTTATCTAAACATCTCTCTCATAATATTGGCCCAGGAAGCAGTCTTCTAGTGAAACCAAAAAGAAGGAGATTCAATGATCCTGTTAAGTTTTCCATGACCCAGCTGTCCACTCTGACATATGGTCACATTCAAAAGTTGAGTAAGTTATTATGGAAGTTCAGAAACCTCAAAATATACACAACAGACTTTGAAAAACATTGTGGTTGGTGTGGGTTCGAGATGCTTGAGGAGTATGTTAAAATCCAAGCAAACAATCTATGCCTTCACCCCTTTCTGTTAACACATGAGTGTGTGAGCACATCACCAAGCTTGCATGGCAATTTGTAGCTCTGTTTTTCACAGCCTTCATTAAAGAATAACAGCCCCTGTTTGAGTATCACGAGGCAAAATTGTTCGCACATGTGGACCAAACAGACACACCAAGGCTGCACCCTTTTGGTTTCTGAGTGACAAGCTTAATAAGATTACGCTTGATCTTTCTCTTAATAAAGCTGCATGACATTCAAGCAAAGCTTGAGTTCTATTTTAATGGTATATTAAGGGAACCCAGAGTTTGGCACAGCTGGAGGGCCTGAACCGTCGAACAAAACTTGGCACTGCCAGCATTCCCCTACGATCTCAGACCTCACATAATGAATATTTATATCTATATATACAGACATGCACATATATTAAATACCTATCATTAGGCGGTCAAGGTCAATGCTCTGGGTAACAGAGCTGGATGTAATACCAAGAATGATGATGGTTCTTTTTTTTTTTTTCCCCCTTGTGTTATGAATCACACAAATTAAGCAACCCACAGTTTACAGAGTCTGCAACATGATGGACTGCTTTTAAACCACACATACCAAGGGGAAGCAGAACAACTCCAAGAAATTACAAAAGCAAAAGAGAAGTGTCATCACCTTACTGTTTAAACCTGAATGCAGCAGAACACAGAGACTCCTGCTTAACTTTAATAACACCAGCAGCCCCAGCTGGCTCCAGGGAAAGTCATTTGCTTGAGATAAGTCAGGGCTCATGTGTTTTGAAGCATTATGGGTTAGAAGCTAAATAGTGTTAGCTGAGTCACACTGATTTAAACCATCATTGCAACTGGCCCAAAGATTACAAAAGACAGATCACAAAGAAATCACTTAGAGGAAAAGGGGAGATATAACACTGAATTTTTATTTTGGTGGAAAAATAAAGAAAAATAATCCCTCCCCAGCTGAGACTTTACTTTTGGAAAATGTGTTTCCTTAGGGACAAACTGAACAGTCCCATCTTCTCTTTCCCTCGTCTCTGTCAGCTGTGCCCTCAGGCTCGGTGTCTGTGTGAAGTACCAGCCCTACAGAAAAGTCAGTGGGGCTCAGGACTAAACAGGGAGTTCATGATGGAGCTACCATTTGGATATACATGGGGGGGGATGGTTTAAACTGTGTAATTTATCTGCCAAAAAATTCATTTCTGTGATAGCCACAATTGTTCCCAAATTCCATTTACTGAGGAATACTGATGAGAAATTTAAGAGTAGAGAAATACTGTCTTCTGCTGTTTCCAAAACAAAACAAAAATTAAAAGAAAAAACCCACGGTTTAATTTCAAAGCATTCAGCAATAATTTACTGAAATGGAATACACGTACATTTAATTTCAAAAAGAACACAAACATGGGCATTAAATTAAACACTTTGCATAGCCTGAATTTTCTTCCAGGCTTTTGTTTTGGTGAGAAAATGAAAACGTTTTTGTTCAGCATTGACCCATTATAACTTTTCCTTCAATCATCTGGTTCAGCCGACAAAACAAGACATAAATCATTTCCACTGCTCTAGACTGAGTCCAGTTCTCTGTTAATGCAAATGAATTCCTCAGCCCCTCACTTTTTCTTCAGATCTATGTATAGTACCTTAAAGCCTGAACATGGTGTGAGACCTTCCCTGGCTGTTGAGGACATTTCCATGGACAAGAAGTCCATGCTTAAGGCCAACAATGTCTGACCATGGAGAAGTGGGCCAGGAAGCGTGCCTGGCAAAGCCAAAATATCTCTTTTCACAGTCTCATCTTTTTCCCCTAAAGTCAGTAATGAGATTCCTATTGTATTCAGGAACTGATGAGAGATTTATGCTACGGAAAAGTACATGAGAAAACTCTACTTCCATCTGTCTTCAACTCACAACACTCAGATCTGCTTCTGGGGCTATGTACCTGTCCAGTCTAGCTCTTTTTTCTTATTTACAATGCTTAAAAGTTTTTCCTTGTGTGCTACTTGATCAGGAGCTCACTGAAATACACAAAAAATGCCCAGAAGGCCCAGCTGGTTTGAAGACAACAGAGGTCCAGAGCACTGAGCATATGAAATCAGAGGTGAGCAGAATAGGAACAGGAGATGAGATTCTACTGCCTAAAGTCTGTGTTAGTAAGTAAAAGCACTAAGAGAATAAGCCTTCTTGCAGAATTCAGCCCACAATTATCTAATTCAATAATTCTCTTCACTAGATGAAACTGAGATAATCCTTGACTGAAATAAGAAATTCATGGCTGGCCCTATTGGTATTTTTGTGTCCAAACCCTGCAGTACTTTCATTCAACTGAACTCCACCTATAAACCTCTCACACTGTATTTTGGCTGAAGCCCTTTGGCACTGGTCTATCCTAGATTTCTCGCAACCTCCACACTTTTTCTCACAGCCAGATTTCTACAGGAAACAAAACACTTTTCATTGAGGCCAATTAGCTCAAGAAAGTCAAAAAAAAAAAAAAAAAGGAATCAAAAGGCTTTGGGTCAGTGACAAGAGCAATAGAGAGGCCAAGAAAATGAAAGGGACTTGTTATGAAAATGTTTTTTACTATGTCAGAGCCAATTCCCAATGGAGTGAAACAAGAAAAACATTCCTAGAGACATTCGAGATCTGTCATGAATTCCCAAAGCACATTAAGAAGTCTCACTTTCCCCTCTGTCTCTCATTCCTTTCCAAGGTACATCATGGGGCTCCAGAAAGAGGATGATAAACCAGGAGATCTGTACTGTGGTCCCAGACATTCAAAGGCACAATGAACCAAGGGCTGGGGAATCCCACGGTAACGTTCCGAAGTTTCTCTTGCCTTTTTTTTTTTTTTTTTAGAAAACAATAGTAATCAAAGCTCTCTATCTTTGATAGTGTGGATGAGATATTAGGACTCCTTCTCTCAAGGAACACTCACTTGCTTTCCTCTCAAGGTAATTCTTCTGTGCCTCTGCTGCTCCATCTTTAAAAGTACCATAATCTGCTTTCCACCCAGGAGGAAATATTTGTCTCATTACATGCCTGGATATTGATAAAACTAGTGGCCATTAAACTGTGGAATGAACTTCAAGATACCACGCCTGCTGCATATCCCACCATCACCACAATACTCATCACTGACTCCACGTCCACGATGAAGAGCCCCATCAGAGCTTGCAGACACATCTTTTTTCCCATGCTTGCAGACATCAGGCTCACAAATTTGTCAGTATTAGAACCAAAGTTCACCTTTCAAGTTGTTTGAAGTATGAATTCAAAGGATTACTAAATATCAGTCTTAGAGGGCCTAAGGCTCCTATTGAGGGGGGGGAATATCAACATTTCTCAGCTGCTTTATTTAATGATAGACTTTGCACCTCCTCATCTGTTTGGAAAATAAATGCCATGTGAAATCATAATATACTGAGCAAGTGACAGTCAGACTCCCAGCAAGTACTTTATAAAGACATCTTTTGGGTTAGTTTTTAAGACACTCTTTGTAGGACAATACTACGATTTGGTCTTGAGTATTTCACCATGCAAATAAAATATTCCTCCTGACATCCAGCTCTGTGTTCACAGGTTCATTTTTTCTGACGATTAATTCTGAGTTCATGTAGAGTGTGTTCAAGATTACATGGATTCATATTCAGTTGACCATATCTGAGAGGATTATTTTAGTGTGCCCCAGTTTATGGCCCATGAAACATGATCCCTCTTGTCTCTCTGACTCTGCCAGCAGTATTTTTCCAACAACCAGTATTTGGAACTCATATTATCAGCAAAACAGCAGAAAACAGCTAGCTATTTTTCTCTATGAAAACCAGCTCTCATTCTGTGTCCTATACAATGCTCTCAGTGCCTACAGACAAGCAGAATTCATGAAAATATCAAAATGTCTTGATAAAAATGCCCTTTAGAATAAATCTACATTTCAGGTTTGCCACAGTCTTGATCACTTTGATGCGTCTAGCACATATTATTGCTGTTACTAGTGATACCTACCTCAACAGGACAAAGCACAGTGGAAAGATCCTGATGCCACCTGAAGCCATTGTTTGTGTCTCTCTGAGGAGCTGTGACCCACACTGACTACACTGAAAGATGCCTCCGTGTCTGTTCAAGAGACTGGTGCCAGCAGTGCTGATGCTGGCATACAGCAAGCAAATGTGCTGTCTGATAATTTTGGCAGTGTCTGACCATCTTTCCTATCACGGTATCATTATCTTAAGCTGACTGCCAGCTGGCCTTAACAGTGTCAGATGCATGAAAGGCAGAGGAGCTTTCAACTGACAGCACTCTGTAAATTCTACATAGTACTAGTATTTCATGCGCAGCCTCCAAAGATCTCAAAGTAGTTTAAGGACAGAAATCAGGTCCAGTGCTGTGACCCTTACTTAACAAGAGTGAGCTAATTAGAAAGCTGTCCCATTGAAATAAGCAGAGTTTCTCAAAAAAGTCTTTAATGTGCAGCTGCACAATTAAAAAATAGTTTTGTTTCTCAAAGACATAGCCCAACCATATCTCCTGGTGCTGGACTAAGGTCACTGAAACATGGAACATTCCTATTCAAGAAAAACATCATTCCTGGTCAGCAACACAGTTAACTTTGGAACCAACAACTAATTGTTTTACCACATCTTCAGGCAGCCTACAATGTACTTATGTTTTGGTAAGTAGACTAAGTTCCCACAACTCAGTAGCTGAACCAGAACTTCTGCTGCACACAACCTCACCTGAACCAACAGGCCACGCAACTCTCTCATGAGAATGGGCAGAATTTGAACTAAACCCTTATAAGTAAAATCCCTCTAGCAATGAGCCATATTAAGCTACTGGTTTTCAGTATCATTACTGCTGCCACCAGAGATGCTGGGATTTTCTTTTGGTATGATCACCCATCTCTTCCATCACGTGTCACTGCAACTGCTTGCAGAAAGCAGAGGTTATATACACCGTGTTACTGGAACAGAGAGCTCTTTTCACAACCCCTTGGCAATTTTAGTTCTCTTTGACTGATGCTGTCAGCACATTATCTGCAGTCCACCTCTGAGTGCAAGGGCTCACTGAGAGTGTTTGCATTGCACTTGTGCGTTACGCTGCGCCCGAGCACGGGCACCCTCTGCCCCATCACTCACCGATCCCACTTTCTGATCACTTGACTGCCATTTGGACCAAGCCCAACTCCAGCCCTCTCCGAGCACAGAACACAGTCAAAGAGGGAAAGATAGGTTGTTTTCTTTTTCAGTTCAGTTTTCAGCTGAAAGTCAAGGAGTTGTGTGTTTATTGCCTTTTTTTTTTTTTAATAGAGCTTTTCTGTAAATACCATGCTTATGGGAAAGATTAGATCCCTTTTTTTTTTCCACTGCTTTTGGGAAACTGCAGGATGCTCTCTGTGGGATGCTTCTTCTGCAGATGAAGACAGGAGTGAGACTATCAATAATTAATAAGTACAAGACATTTTCTTTAGCAAAAAATTCTGAGTATACTGCAGCTGTGCAGTAGCAAAACAAGCTTCCTTTTCGTTCTTGTCTCGGTAGTTGATATATTCATGGAATTCTTTAGCTGATCACAGATAAGACAGCACACCTTAACACTGATTAGCTGACAGTCTGTGACAGTGAGCAGCAAGAATTATTCTGTGCATATGGAATTGCAGTGGAAATGTGCCTCATCCAATTTTCCAGGAAAGAATTTGGCCAGGACATCAGAGCAAAGAGTCACTTTGCTAAGTGTGCTACTGGACCATTAGTCACAGCAACCCCTGCCCAAGGCTTGTGAGTCACTGCAAAAGAGAGGAAGGATCTCACCGCCCCCTGACAGTGCACGGGGGAACGGCGAGTGCTGATGCACAAGGTAGAGAATTCCTCCTGAGCTGCCAAGAGCCCCCCCAGCACCTGGTTTTCTCTGCCCTGGCTTACTTCCATCTGTGGCTTGTGCCAGCTGAGAACAGACAGTGAACAGCATTACAGAGCACTTGCCAGTCTGTGGCACTAGAATGGCAGAAGTGAGATGTAAGGACATTGCCACAGCCAGGATCAGTTTCCTTACCATTGTCAAGTTCCTTTTCCATAAGGCTGCTTTGCTTTATTCAGCATCAGGTACCTGGGTCCTGAAAACTTATATTAATTACAAATCCATACACATGCAGATGTACTATACACACAGATATACAACTATGTATTTTCCTGTAGAGGAAATATGATATTTATGCTTTATAAAATGAACAAGGAAAATAGAAAACCAAGAATCCTGGGCTACTGCCCAAACCACACAGCTTTGAAATAAGCGGTGCGTTGAAAAAAAAACCCACACAACAAAAAAACCCTACACTTCCTTCCAAGAAAAGTGTCTAAGTTTTCCAATCTGTTTACGACTGATGTCTCCCCACAAGAGACTAAATTCTGGGCTGGATGAGACTGGACTAGCATATAACATCAAAAACCTCTCCTTCCTGAACTGGGGAACAATATAATAAGTGTGTGTACATGGAGGTAGACCTGGTATTACAGAACTTTCTCCCCAAACTGTTAAATCTGCTTTTAATTTCCAATGGATCGGCGAGCACATGTGTAGGCTACTACTCTTTCAGACCAATGCTCTTTGTTTTTTAATTCTCAGAACTCATCTCTCTTTTCCTAACACCTGCTCACTGCTCCCTCTAAAATACAGTTCGGAAGTATTCAAGTACTCAGAGCATTCAAGTTTCTTTCTTTAAGAAGAGTCTCTTCTTAGCTCTGACGTCAATTAAATTGTATTACCAGTGAATGTAAAAATACAGTAATTAAGATAACTTGAGTCTCTGACAGGGAAAGACAAGATCTACAGTGATCTCCAAAGGCTGAAGGTAGGTGAGGAATGTGATAAATACAGTTCTGCACAGAAACAATATCCAGATGATACAAGTATAACTGCAATATATTTCTAACTGCCCCAATCTTTCTTAAGCTGTATCTAACTCTAAGAGTCTCTAGTTGTATTAGTGTCATTTCTCTGGAAAGTTTAGTTACTGTCTACCCCAATAGAAACAATCCTCAGTATCAGCTGGATCTCTGCTCAGCTTTGAGCCAAGGAGTCACCTTCTGTGAATCCTCCCTAAGTCCCAGGTCTGATGAGCTACTGAAAATAGACCTAAATGGCAAACACTACCACTTCCCACTTCCAGACTGCAGGCACCATCCCAGAGGCCAGGTTTGGAAAAAGCCTGGTCTGCACCCCAGGAGCATCATCTGCTTCTCACATCCTACTACTGTTTTTCAACTTAACAATAAAGCCACCAGGGAGCTGTTTTTCCTCTGTGGTAACATAAAGACAGTACTTCAGGTGTGCTGGGGTGTCAGGGCAGAGACTAGCTCCTGCTGATGGCTTGTTCTT
Source organism: Formicarius rufipectus (assembly GCA_013399695.1). Taxonomy (NCBI): domain Eukaryota; kingdom Metazoa; phylum Chordata; class Aves; order Passeriformes; family Formicariidae; genus Formicarius; species Formicarius rufipectus. The sequence goes on from VXAU01002754.1 coordinate 653,677, forward strand.
TCACCTGTGCCTGACTGATGATGGTATTTCAAACACTTCTTTGGTCAGGACATGAGGCTCTGTCTGCACAAGGAAATGAACTGTCCTTTTACCTGCCAGTCACTGCTGACCCTGAAGCCTCCAGGTTAGAGGCAGGACTTGCTGGGGGAGGTGGTTCTCCATGGGAAAAGAGCAGCACTACATAGCGTTCTGCCACCCTCCTTAGTGCAGTCTCCAAGCATTAGTGTGGCATTCATGAGTCTTTAATTTTTTTCTCTCTCTCTCTTTTTTTTTTTTTTTAACAGCAGAAATGGGAATTGAACCATCCTTGTTTACCCAAAGCACAAAAAAGCTAAAAACTTGGCCCAGGACCTACAGGTGGTCAGTAGAAGAAAAGGAATATGAATATAGGTCTCTTGAGGCTGACAGTGATATCTGGAGCTCTCAGAGCTTGCTCTGCATGCTCAGATGAAGTATGGCCTGATAATGTTATGTATGACCATTTCTCTACTTATGCTGGGGCCTTTTATCTATGAGACTTCACAGCTCTCGCTGTCCTGTGTTTAACCTTGAGCTAGGCAGATAATTTATGGCCATACCAATTCCAAAAAAGAAAAGGAAAAGCTGCAGTACTATTTTGGAAGTGAAGTCTGGCAAGACATCCTGCTCTCTCTCCACAAGTACTTTATGGCAAAGCCTGAAATGGTTTCCTGGGATGTAGTATATCTGGCATGAATCCCTACCAGGCAAAATCTTGTCTTGTTTAATTAGCTCTCACAAATTTTCACCATCCAGCTTTCTCAGTGAGGTCTGAACCACAGCTCCTGCTGTCCAGACACCATGGGGAGTGAGACACCCCGTCCAAGGCCACTGCTGGTGGCCCGGCTGTGAAAATGCCTGATGGAAACTCATCTCATTAAACTTTTGAAAGATGGATGCTCTGGCATTGGAGCAGCTCCAAGCTCTCAGCTGGAGTTTCTACTGGCCTCCAACTCTCTCTTTGTAATATTTTAGGTTTTGCCTGCTGGAAAATGACTTGCAAGAATGTTCTCAAGTGCCAGTGTTTGGAACCGGATCAGTTTCCAGCATTCCCAAATCCTGGGATACTCAGAGCTGATATGCTGACTCAGATCAGTTGAGACAAGCAAGTTAGTGAAAAGTTCCATCCGGTGGTAATGAGATCTGGTGGAATTAGACCTCTGTATGATTTATTCAGTATTTTGAAATCAGTGGAGAGTCTTAATATCATCCATTTGCTCCCAAACCTCTGCTAGGAAAAGAGCAAGGCCAGTCAAAGCAAATGGCTCCAAACCTTCCAATGTTAGCCTCTTTTCGTTGTGAAATGAGTGGTTCCAGGTATCTGCAGAGGTACCTGGCAGTTTAATCCTATCCTCTCAATTAACATTTCTTATTTGTATCCATTATTAATCAGTTTAGCCACATGAGGTGTCCCAGCTTCCTGAGAGACTGAAGTTTTTGACTGAGCATATCAACAAAACATAACCCAACAGGTGTTGAGATAACAGCTATGATCAAGAAATAGGGACATTTTGTCAAAAATTCATGCAGTTTACAGAGTTTTGAAGGTTCACTGACATTAAACAATAGGATTTGGTGGATTCCAATAATGGCAAATCATGAGAGTTTCTCAGCTCCCTCTCCCCTCTCAGATGCCTCCTGTACACCACAGAGTTTTCACCAATGATTCCTGGAAAACATGTTCTTGTCTCCTGGGCCCTGAGGAATCCCTTACATAGCTTTTTCAAGGCCCAGTCTGTCATGTTTATAACCCAGAGAGAATAGGTGATGGAGCAAGAAAGCTTATGGCTGTACTAATTTGGAAAGCCTCCTGGCACATGGCAAAGTACCAGAGGAGTAACAGAGCACCAGGGCTTGCTGCAAGTGTACAAAGAGTTGGATGTGTCTGTGGATCAGGGATTTAAGACTGTTTCCTCTGCAACTAAGTTGGAACAAGAGCTTTCTGAAGGACACCTTTCTCTGTAATTTCATAGGAAGGCAAAGTTAACACTGTCTGACAATCTCTCTAACTACTCAACAGGCTTGTCTTCTCCAAGAAGGCAAAGATTTAGGACTTCTGAGGTAATTTATCCTCTTTCTTTAACCGAATCATACATGTCATGCCCCAGTGTTTGATACAAAAGCTTTTATTTTTTCCCCTGTACTGCTTGTTATCAAGTGGGAATCTTTCCTTCCTCCTCCCTGTACTGCTTGATATTTCCCTTGGATTTTTTAACTGTATCCTGCACTTTCGTAGAAAAAGAATGACTGCTAAAAAATCCATTAGCATGGTTTGGCCAGAGTCCAAAATTTCAGCTACCAAGAATGTTAAATCCTCCATCTGTTTGCTAGTTAGATAATGTTACCTTCGAGCTTTCCTTTGGCTGCTAAAGACACTTTATCTGCCTTAAATGTTGCAGAAAATTACACTTCAGGTCAAAGCCTGTGTGCCATTAAATAAGGTGGGGGAGGGAAAGGTTCTTGCTATAAATTTCCACCTTTAGTTCCTCGTAGCTCTTGGTACATTCAGACACAGAGGAGTCCCAAGCTGAGCATAATCATACTAATGACCTGGATAATTGATGGTGAATGATGGATATGTTGAGCTAGACTCTAATCCACTCTTAAATATTTGCTTGACTTTTTAAAAATCAAGGGAATACCCCGAAGGGAAGGAAGTTCTTTTGCAGAGGAGAAGCTAAGCAGCTATGGTGTGTTCAAGTGAACATTTGGCTAAGACATTACTTGGTGCCTCAGCTGGGGATGCAGGCTGGGCAGTGGAGCCCAACTCCCTCCTTAGTGCCAAGTCCTGGCTGTAACATCCATCAGACACCTCCAGGGAGAGGTGACTCAACTGCTTTCACTGAGGTGACGCCACTGAGGGCAGGCCAGGAGGCACAGTCCCTCTCCTCCACCATTTAACACCTCACTTCTCATCACAGCTGATGGGACATGCAGTCAGCCACCTTCTCCTGGATGAATGTGTTGGGTGTGGAGCTCACACGATTGACAGGCATAGGAGTTTCCTTTATGGCTTCAACTACAACTTCTTTCCACGTGGGCTTTCACTGAAGAGCAAGAGTTGCTCCCAAAGGACATCATAACTTTCCACCTGCCCACAATCACTCTCTGATCCCCATCCTGGAACAGCAGGTGACTTCCAGATGAGCGCTGGAGATAAGAAACAACAACCACTCAAGCCTCTCCTGTGCTCCCTGAGGAGGGAACAGTCCCTGCTGAGAAAATCTAACAAGGAACAACCAAGCACAACTGTGTGGGACACTGACAGCTACTTCTTAGGAAGGATTAAAACACAACCCCAAACCGCAGAAATTCTGGCACCGTGTTTAGCAGATCCAACACACATCTTCCTCCACTTAGGTCTATTACACACTCTCCAGCCGTGGGTGTCTGGTCAGGACTGGTCTGAAACATGAACAAATCATTAACCAGGACATAAAAACCTGAGATTTGACTGGTTGTGACCAGAAGCAACCTGTTTTAGGTCAGCACAGGGATCCTTGCTTCCCACTGTCAGGAAGACAGCAGCAGGAGATTGGTCTTGCCAGTTGGCAATCCTCCTGGGTAGCAGGAGACGTGGGGATGGAGCTCAGTGTCTCAAATGGGAGGTACAGACCAGCCCGCTCCCTCTCTGCAGCTGGGAGAAAGGTTTCCATCCAGCCTTGTTATGATAGTTTCCCACCATCCAGCCAAGTTTCCTTAGCAGCAGCTGTGGGACTTAATTTTTAGGGCTAGAAAGAGATTTCTAGGCACAGAGCCTCATCTGCAGCAAAGTCAAACTGAACTTGACAGCCACTGTGGGAGGTCAGGAGAAAAATGCCTGAAATAGATGGAGTTGTCACTGCATCTTCCCCCCTCAAAAAACGAGCTGGCAGGGAAGAAGACCAGCCTGGCTGAACAGAGAGCTTTGGCTAGGACTCAGGAAAAAAAGAAGGGTTTATGACCTTAGGAAGAAGGGACAGGCATCTTGGGAGGACTACAAGGATATCGTGAGGTTATGCAGAGAGAAAATGAGAAGGGCTAAAGCCCAACTAGAAATTAATCTGGCTACTGCCATAAAAGACAATACAAAAATCTTCCTATAAACATATTAGTAGCAAAAGGCAGCTAAGGAGAATCTCCATCCTTTATTGGATATGAGGGGAAAGACAGTGACTAAGGAAAAAGCTGAGGTACTCAATGCCTGCTTTACCTCAGTCTTTAATAGCAAGACCACTTGTTCTCCAGGTACCTAGACCTCTCAGCTGGAAGACAGGGATGGGGAGCAGAATGAAGCCTCCTTAATCTGAGGGGAACCACGAGTGACCTGCTACACCACTTTAACAAACACAAGCCTACAGGGCTGGATGGGTTCCATCCAAGGGTACTGAGGGAGCTGGTGGAAATGTTCACTGAGCCACTCCATGCAACACTACAAGCTTGGGGCAGAGTGGCTGGAAAGCTGTCCAGAAGAAAAGGACCTGGGAATGCTGGTCAAGAGCAGCCAAACATGAGCCACCATGTGCCCAGGTGTCCAAGAAAACCAAAGGCACCCTGGCTTGTACAAGTAATAGAGTGGCCAGCAGGACCAGTGATCATCTCCCTGTACTTGGCACTGGTGATGCTGGTCCTCAAATTCTGTCCAGTTTTGGACCCCTCACTACAAGAAAGACATGGAGGTGCTGGAGCATGTCCAGAGAAGGACAATGGAGCTGCTGAAGGGTCTGGATCACAAGTCTGATGAGGAGTAGATGAGAACTGGGGGTTGTTCAGCCTGGAGAAAAGGAGGCTCAGGGGAGACCTTACCACTCTGCACATCTACCTGAAAGGGGGTTGTAGCCAAGTGGGGGTTGGTCTCTTCTGCCAAGTAACAAGGAACGGGGCAAGTGGAAATGGCCTCAAATTGTGCCAAGGGAGATAAAGATTGGATATTAGATGAAAGTTCTCTGCCACAAGAATTGTCAAGCCCTGGCACACGTTGCCCAGGGCAGTGGTGGAGTCACGATCCCTAGAGGTATTTAAAAGATGTGTAGATGTGGCACCTGGGGACATGGTTTAGTAGTGGACTTGGCAGTGCTGGATTAACAGTTGTACTTGATGATCTCAAAGGTCCTTTCAAACCTAAACAATCCTATGATTCCATGATTCACTGAGGAATAAAGAGCTGCTGTAAGCACGAGAGATGCAGAGATGGGAGGATCGGAGAGATACTGAAAAGACCATCATTAAACTCAAAATCACAAGTCCAAATCTGGCCTCATACAGACCAACCAGAATTCATTAGTCATTGCTGTAATTGTGACTGCCTTAGGGAAAAGTCCCTGAATAATTTCTAATGGAGAAACATCTGCAGAAGAGTTGTGCAAGAAAGGTAGCTGCTGTGTGCTCAATTCCCAGGTATACCCAGTCTCCGTGATTACCAGTCCCATTGAGTATATCAAATGCATGAAAAGAAGAGCAAAGATAACATGTGTCTGGATTGTGCAAATCCTTTCCTCAGTAATAGACCAGCATTGTGTAAATGACCATGATCAGTCCTGCTCTTTCCACAGAGAAGCCAAGCATGGTTGTTACCATTGACCTAGGAAGTGTGAATGAACCATTTGTTTGGAGAGAGATGAAAGGAAGTGTGCAAATGAAGCTTGTCTCCATCACCTCGACAGATTTACTTCTTCAAGTGGCCTCAAGTAGCCTTGGAAAGGAAATCTGGAATGTTGTAACATTCATAAATATTTGACTGTTCTGTCTTACCTTGAAAACAGGCAGAAACTCTATCCTAAAGAAAGCACTCCCAGATTGAACAGTCATTTTGTTAAGCAGGCCATGACCTGGGGAACTAGATATTAGTGACATTCAATCTGTATCTATATCTATGCACATGTACAAACACACAATAAAATACAGTGGTTGTCCCCAAGAAAGCCTGACAAGCATTCGAAAGCAAAACTAAATCTAAGCTTTGCTACTCAGATTTACAAATGAAGTCTTGCAAGGTTTAGAAGCAGTTCAGAAATATTTTAAGCACATTAGAGGTGAAAAATCATTTTTTTCTCCTTTATTTTAGTTATGCCCAGAAATCTAGCATGTTCTCTTATTTTCATTAGAGCACAATATCCGGTGCCTTAGGTGTCTCCTATCTGGTCTTATATCAATCAGTTATGGAAAACTCCCACGTTTCATTCAGACTTCGCACCTAGTTGGCACAGCTGAATTTCAGAAGAAACAAACAAGAAGTGCTTGTGGAGAGGGACAGTGAATGGGTATTTTAAGATGCACCATATAAAGTGATCTGCAATTTAAAATTTGCATCACTGCACAGATCAAACACAAAATCCTTCTGCTTCTGTTGAGATGGAGTAAATTGGTATCTATGGTCCTGCTGGCAGCTATGGAAAAGGAGAAAAAAATAAAATAAGGAAACTCAAGGAGTTTCCTTCTTGAGATTCTAAAGAATCTGAACACACTCACCCAATACAAAACTCCCTGCTTTCAGTGGGTATGAACTGTGTTTAAAACTGTCATAGTTTAGTTGCTCAGCTAACAAAATATGCTGATTCTTTAACTGAAAAAGATGTAATTTGGATCCACAGGAGATTTCCCCTACCAGCTGGTTTTTAATGCTGTGGCACTCCCTCCTCTGGGTATAATTAGATTGCTGTAACCTAAACAGCCCTTCCACTCCCATCATTTTAATGTCCCCCAAGATGGTAAACAGCATTAAGGCCTCATTCCTGTAGCCCCTAGGTCAAGAAATATGTATGATTATATGTATATCTTAAATGCTTTTTCTTGTTACCACAGAAAAAGCAACAATTATTTCACTGAAATGAATTGTAAAATCTGACACGCTCTGCCTTAAGTCTTTCATAACAACACAGGATCCACGTCTTATTCAGCATAGTACGACAGCAAGTTCAGTGGAGCCAGGAACTAGTTTAGCCTTCATGTCAACCAATAATAATAATAAAGAAAAATGACAAAAAAGGAAAAGTATTTGCCATATCTTAATTGCTTCTTTTATGAGAAAATATACCATGCATTGAGGACCTCAAGACATGTGCACAGACACTGATTCTTCTTTTTCCAGTTCACAAACAATTTCAGTAAATAAATTTAAAGAAGGAAAAAAAAAGAAAAGGAAAAAGAAAAAAAGAAAAGTGAAATACTGCTTTTGTTTTTCCAGGACAATTGTTTTAAAATGTATTTTCAAAATTATTTTTGATCAGCCAAATCTTAAATATTTTGTTCTTGGGATTCTATAGTATTTTTTAATATATGCAGAAATTTTCTTTCGTAAAATAATAAGAATTATAGTCCCTCACTTTGAATACATCATAACATCTTTGGATTTTTTGAGATACAGAAAACACTAAAGAAGGAATATACTTACATTTCCTTCCAACCTCAACACAAGTTATTATGCAGTTGCCATTGCAAAACAAGATTTTTAGGCAAGAGAATTAGTTCTACTTTCAGCATAATTATATTGAGTTGCAATGGGATTGAACCTGGTTACTTTTAGGAATTCTCTCCAGAATAAAGGGAAAATATAAATTACCTAAAATACTGACATTGTGCAGCAAGAATAAAATATAATGAGCACCTTAAATCTATAACTGATGGAAATCATTTAAAGATACTGTGAAACAAAACCAATATATTAAAAATTGGATAACACACAATTACAATAGGAACTTCAAAAGGGTTCCCTGAAAACTTTAGGATTATGTTTCACTGCTCTGTAGAAAGGCTTTGTTTTTACTTTCCATTAGATAGAAAAGCAGCAAAGCTCTTCAGGTGCTTTTAAAAAGGAGCAAATTTGCAAAGGAGTAATAAAAGCAGAAAATAAGAACTCTTTCTTGTGGAAATTTCTTTTGGGATGAGATAATTGACAAGGTCAAAATATATGAATGTGTGAAGATGCATATTCTACAAGTGGTTTTGCATGGACATGTATTTTGCATAAAGATTTATATATGGGTATAGACACATTTCATACACATGTATTTGCACAATTTATAGAAAGGGTCAAGTAATGTGAAATTTTTCAGATATTTTCCTTTGCTAAAGTTTCACTAACGAAAGATAAAACCAACTCCTCTACTGTTATTTCTGAGATACATAAGCATCAAAGGCAGAGGAGGAGACTGAAGAAGAGGTGGAAAAGCTTCAGATGAAGATTAGAGAGTACTATATAGACTTTTCCACCTGAAGTACAGTCCATTTTTAAAGGTTACCCTGCTCAGGTGGCAGAGGCCATTAGAGTAGCAAATCCAGTGTTTTTATCATAAAGACATTGCTTTATAGAGTATTTTTCATAATTAAGGTGATAGCCACTTGATTTTGCTCAGAGCTTCTCACAAAGGCATCTCTTTTAACCCCTGAGCCACCTAATGCTGAAGGAATATCCAGTCTGTTTGATATCCTTCAGAACATGCTCATGGATTAAGTGTTTGAGCCCTTCACAAACACTGGCTGTGCAGCACAGGCTACACGTGAGCAGAGATGGAGACCATCTTCTCCATGAACCTGCAAAGGCTTTTCAGAGGAAGAGTGAACACAGATGGAGACAAATTTCCTCTTTTGCGTTTCTAACCTCAGCTGCACTTATAAACAACTCTGCTTGGAGATGCTGGGATGGAGTCATTTGTCCTCTTTCCACTGCTCCAGCTAGAATTCCACTCCATTGTGGAGATGATGGATAATACCTGGACTGTTGTTTCCTACTAGCTACAGGGGAACACGAGATTTATGAATAATGCTATTGATGGGACATACAGTAAACTTCACAGGGGATTAAAGAAAGTTGGTTCATTAACTAGATTTAGAGAGGGGAAGAACCAAAATGATTAATCAATGGATGACAAGGAAATCACATCTAGCCCAGGAAACACATACATATCCTGAAGGCATATGTTCACTCACTTAAGTAATTTCACTAAACACTCAAAAAATTTAATTGAACAAGTGAGAGATTCTGCAATAAATTAGGCACAGACTCAGAAATAAAGATTAAATCTGGACCTGAGAAAAGGAAATGCAGTTATGTTTCATTTTATTTCTGCTGTTAAAGTACTTGATATTGCAAATCCTCTTTTTTTTTTTTTTTTTTTCAGTGCCACTTGCAACATTATATTGTGCTCAGGATAAAGGGGAAACAAAGAAAAAAATTCAGTTTAAGTTGGTTTTTATATCAGTTTAGCTGACTTTGGTTGAAAGAGCTAGTTTGGAATAGATCCTCAAAAAAGAATAGGATATGTTACAGAATACTCACTGAGTAGAAAAGATCCTTAGGACAGGAGTAAGATCATCTGTGACAGTCAATATGACATTAGAGAAAATAATCTTGCAAAAAAAAATAATCTTTCTGAGATTATTCAGCATTAATTGGTACAGTGGTTGTTCACAGTAGTAAGCCAAAGGGGATTTAAGTTTCTGCTTATAGAACTAGAAATATGTAATATTAATAGAAAACACCTCAAACAGTCTGAAAACTGACTATACTGAGAGATGTCAAAAAGTAGCTGTGAAAATGGAGAACCGTCTGCAATGGGAGCTTTTCTAGCAAAAAATTTATAGAGATTGGTAACGAGCCCAACACTAGTCAACATTTTCATCCTTGATTTGGGAGTTCTTGAAATGCTGCCAATGAAGTCCACATGCACGAGACAGAATGTCAGCATGGTGAGTTATGAAGACATGGAGCCATCTGAAGAGATTTGCCTCTTGAAACAAGGTAGGCAGGAACACACCAACACCCAGAGAGACTTCTGCAGATGGGGATACAGGTGAGAGCTCTTGGAAGATGAACCTGGATGCTCATTGCTGGTCACAGACCCCAGTTCTCAGCATGCTGCTTACCTGGTCTGGATATAGAAGATACCTGGCTTGGTATCTGAGTGAGACTAACCTGTGACCATCATGCACAGCTCCAGTGACCTGCCTTCAAAAGAAGCATCCTCGGGAGCAGCATAACTCTAGAGTTGTGGCAGGTTGCTCCAGCATGGATTTTTGGATGTCTCATATTGGCTGAACTTTTCCTTCATCAGGGCACTACTAGGATTTCCCTTCTTTTTCTGACTCTGTATCTACAGATAACATGTGCAGCCTAAAGACCTCGAAGACTCCTCTTGACTTTATGAAATTAGTCCAGGGTTAACGGGGAGAGGAAGGCAGGGACCAGGCAGACACATAAATCTGCTTTCAGTATACCCACATAAGCCTTGTTTTCTTAAGAAACCACAAATAGAAAGAAGATCAACAGGATAATTCAAGGACCTCACAGCAGGAGAATTAAGTAGCTTGGTCAATTTAGCATGAGAAGGAGCTGTTCTGACTGCATCTCTGCTAGGAAAGCTTGGGGAAGTAGACAGATTGATCAATTTAGAAGAGGAAGGCACAACCCAGTCAAGTTACACGAGACATGCTAAACAGAAAGAAGGTACTTCATCTGTTCATTTATTTAGGCAGTTGCAAGTAAAAACTATTAGAAGAGCTAATACAAGGGGAAGTGGAGAGAGATCCCTCCATGTCCTTACAATGACTCCAGAAGCCATGAAGATGAATTTTAATGGAGTCCACATCACTGATTATATGCAGAGCAGTAGCAGGTGACACAGCCTCACCTGTTTTTGGCATTTTTTGTGACATCTGTTTGCCTTAGGGCCACACTCTGACTCACACAGGATGCAACTCCACAGGGGACTCACAGGTCTCCTCGTTGTAGACTGGGACAGGGCGGTGCTGTGTGCGTTCAAAAAAAGAAGTGGTACAACTATTGCAAGGCCTCTCTGAACTCAGTAGTTCAACAGGTGAGCTGGATCTTCTATGGACCTGAAGGCACCCAGCACCCTCTAAGATCTGGGGTCTGACCCCTTGCTAAGTCTTCCTGTCCTTCTTCCCCTTTCATCCGCAAGACATCCTGACCAGAGAAGCAACAGCCTGGGGCTGGAAGAGGGCCAGGAAACATCCCCACTGCCGTGCATGAAGCTCTGCTCATTCTCAGCACTGCTCCTGCCGATAGCATTAACTCTGGTTTTTTTCAGTGGGAAGAAGAGCAAGTCTACATCATTCTTCCCGGGAAACACTGCAGAAATACCACTCTGCTAAAGGAATGGCTTTGATTTGTCACAGAAAAGGCCTCACAAACTGACAGTTTTTGTCTGATTTTCTCTGGGCAGTGGGGGAAGGAACGTATTTTCTCCTCCAAAAGCATTCAGCAAATTTGTACTGCGGTCAGCTAATTTTATTACTTCTCATAAATGTCTGTTCCTGTAATGCTCTCAAGGTATTTTCATAATTCTACCTTGGGAATTACAAATCAACTTTCTCTTTGATAAAGTAACCTGCAGTATTTTATTTTATTTTTTATGTTATGAACAGCTGAAAATGTATGACATCCCATAAAATGTCTGGGTTAGGCCTTTGAATATTGCTCCTTTTAAGAAGTCTTTTAGCATTGAAGCAGAGAAATACAATCCCAGGATTGGAGTCTATTAGGCAAAAAGAGGAAAGGAAATCCTTAAAGCCCATGTCTAGAGTGTCTTTAAAGTTGCTTTTCTGTATTCCGAAGGGAACTAACTTCCATTTAATTAAATTTTTGTTTAAGAAAAAGGAACCTGGAATATTTTATTTATTTATACATTTTTGCAGAAGTTTATGATGAAGTGTATTAGGGAGGGGAGAGGGGCAAGGAGAGACGTAGTCTCCAAAGACACTGCGTATTTAAGCAATGAAGTATTTTACTGGAGAGCCTAAAAATTGGCTTCATGGCCTCAGAGGCAGAGATGCAGAGTCTCTCACATAGCAACAACTGCATGCAGAGGAAAGAGCCCTCTACACTTAAACGAGCCAGGCTGCATTTTCATTTAATCACCTCTGAAATCACAGGTTGGAGAGCACAGCCAAGGTACTTGGCCAGTTTTCTGTCATGCAATTGTTATGAGAATTTTACAAGGCTAATTTTGACTTTTTTGATCAATTCATATCAAATCCTGACTTTAGGCAGCACCATATATGTTTGTAAAAAGGAAAGGCTACAGTACAGAGATAGGTAGCAATTCTTTTTCTACATTTTGGGATATAAATTACACTCAGAGGATTTTATATTTTAAAAATCAATAACCAAGCCATTTTCCCCAGCAGCCACTCTGGCCCACAATCTCTGCAGTATCCCTGTGCTTAGAGAAATAGTAGAAAGAAGACATACATCAGAGATGAGCATTTCTCAGCATATCCTTCCAGTCTCCTTGCTTTAGGGAATTGCTGAACCAGGGCTTACACCTCAGTCATAAGTTTAACAAGCCACTGGTGAGCTTATCTTCTATTCATGTGTCAAAACTTTCTGTATATCCACTAGAATGAGAGCAGTTAACAGAAGATGGTTCAGCAGGTCCCTCCTCCCTTGACACAACTACCCCAAATGCAAAGATGGTCTGGAGCTCATGTTCTCTTTTGCTGAGGTTTACATAAACAGCCTAAGAAACTTCTTTAATTTTCCCTAAAAGATTATTCTCTCCCGTTTAGATGTTCTCAAGATGTTTCATGATATCAGATCTAGAATTTCTTCCTCTGTCACCTACATTTCAGTGATTTCAGGGACCGTAATAAGCTCATTTCAAACTATAGAGTCCCACAACTACAGCAAAGTCCAAGGATGCTCCATACCCATGACCCCTTGCCCCAACCCTAATGAATACACTACACACACAGTTTATCAAATATAATATCTCAATATTAGCATTTTTTGGTGCAGGACCTACATTATTTTAAGGCTCACAGCTGCATGAGAATTACCTTCAAAAATGTCAATAGTTCCAACCAAGACTCCTTGGTTTAGCATCACTAAAATGCACCAGTCTGGAGTGCAAAATGGAATGATGCCTCTGGCACTGCACCTTGCTCTCATGGGTCTGAACACTTACAGCTGGACCAGAGGGCAGTGGCCATTAGTACATGACTAGAGTGAATGTCAAAGTCCTGTAAACCCTCAAGGTTTATAGTAAAGCACTGCAATCACTCATCTTGGAAATGATTGTCAACAACAAAAGTTGAATCATTCAAGCCTACATAAAAATCCCTGAAATCCCCATCTGACCCTTGGAATCAAATGTGCAGAAAGGCTTTGTGATCACACAAACCTGCTGGATTAGTGCACACCGCATGTCCAACAAGACACACCATCCAAGCACAACATCCATGTTCCAGCAGTCAGTAGGATTCCTTGCATGTCAGAGTTGGGCATGGCAGGAAGAGCGTTGCTGAATCAAGCCCTCACTGATTACACGGAAAAATCAGACAACACAAAAGACAGGCAAATATCAAGATTTGAGACTTTTTCTATCCTATTTTATCTTGAATTCCAAGCAGTGCTTTGAGAGTTATTCCTGATTTTTTTTAGAGACCTTCAAGTGACTTCATTACTTCAGCCAAGTTTAAAAGCAGAATAGAAGTCTCGGGATCACTGAATATTGACTGTTTCCTCCAAAGAGGCACATAATTTGAGAAAACAGGACTGACCTGTTCTCTCTGCAGCAAATGAGACAATCTTTTCTTTAGCATCAGAGAAGTCATTAATGCTGCAAGTAGATATTAATTGCTCTCTTCACAGCAAGACTGATTGTAGCTTATAGATTACATCTGAGATCCTGCTCAGAGATTTGTCAAATGCTCTTTTACTTAACCTAAAGACCCAAGTCCCATCTTTCCTGCTTCCTGCACTAGTCACCTGTACAGTTAATTAAAAATAGCTAAAAGACAATTATCAAATGGCTGACACATGATACACAGAAGAGTGACTTCCTCACTCACTTGGTAACAGTTGCATCAAACTAAATTAGAGGAAAAAAAAATGCCCATTTATTAAATATTGAGAATAGAGACACTGCCATCAAGCAGATCTTTGAGGGCTGAGTGGAAAGTTTCTGAAAGCCAAATGAATTTTGCCACTTTCCAAGAATTCTCTTTGCACAGAAATCTAAAAAAAACCAAAATAAAAACAAAACAAAAACCAAAGTGACAGCCTCAAGGGTAAACTGGATGTCCTTTATCCCACATACATTCTCATGGAGTTAGGCTATTAATTTGGAACATAAAGCCACAGAAGAGCTGTAAGCTATGAACTGCCACAGGTGATTTCTCACCCTAGATGAAAACACCCCATGTGGCCACAAAGGCTTGCAAAAGGTAGCATCACAGGTCTACAGTAGAAAGCCAGTCTCTCTCCAGTGGAGGAGAGGGGCTCCTCTGAAGGCAATTCAGAGCATCCACACTCATCCAGAAATGTGCATTTTTCTCTGCCTAATGAAAACAGCCTATGCCTTCTCCTTAGGCTTCAGAATAAAAGGAAGTCTAAGGATACACACACATCAGGTTTTGAGAAAAGGCAGGGGGAATGCTTTCAACACCCCTGTTTGGATGCTTCCTATCAGAGGATGCAGACACAAGGATGTGCATGCCAGGCAGGTTAACAGAGCAGTTAACAGGACATCAGATACTCAGCCCCAAGACAGACACGGGGAGACCTCTGGGTAGACGAGCTGAGAAGCCAACATGCACTCCACTGCTCTCAAGCTTGCTTTTTAAGAGTGATGTAGACATCTACCATAAATCTCAGTTAACCCTATAAGCCTGGGGAGCCAGAGTCCCAGACCCAGCTCAGGACTAAGGAGGGCTTTGCAGCATTAGCTCATTCTAAACAATCAAACCTGTTTCTTGAAACATTTGTGTAGATTTATGAGGCTCTGGTGGGTGGGAACCTGAAATAGATACCATGCTCTTCTCCTCAGTGCAAGGATGATTTATGCTGCCAGGCAGCTCTTTGGCACAGAGCCAGAACAGATCTATCAGGTGCAACTAACAAATGTTGTAAAACTGAGTAAACCAACTGCAATGTGAACATTGGTTCTCCGAGCACGTGGGCCCCGACGGGGAACAACAGGTGCACAACATAATTACAAGCAAGGAGGAAAACAAGAGGCATGTACAGAGACAAACCTCACAAAGTTGCATTCTCATAAATCACTGTGACAACTACAATACCAACCAGGAAAGAGAGACAGAAAAGGAACAGGGGAAAAAGGAGGGGAAAAAAAAAAAAAAAAGAGATATGCATGGAAAAAGCGTCATAGCAGATCGAACAACAGAACAACAGAATTGGAAGCAGTTGTGTTAATCCCTCATGGACTATCTCACCATAATGATTATTTATTCCTTACAAATGGGAATTCTAATCTGCTGATTTTGTGGTTGCATTTTTGTGGCTTAACATTCCACATGTCACAAGAAACATCGGCCTCCCCACCCTGCCTAAATCCTCCCCTGGTTAAATTGATCACATGTGTGGCACACAAACCAAATGGCCACATGCAACCTTCTCATCTCTGATGGTCTGAGCTCTGTTTATCCTTAAAATAAAAGGGAGCCTAATCATCCTATCTTCACTTCTGCAGTGTGACTTTCTTCCTAAAACACCACTGGAATAATTTTGTCCACCCCAAAAAGACCCACAGACAAAAAAACAAACAAACAAACAAAAAAACCAAAACCAACCAAACAAAAACAACAAAACAACAAAAAACACAAAAAAAACCCCCAAAAACAAAAAACCCAAATAAACAAAAAAAACAAACAAACCCCCAAAACAAAGAAAACACCATAATATTTTTCTGGATCCCAGCAGCTCCTTAGTAAACATTCCTTTACCGAACCAAATAAAAAAAGCCCCAAAACCGCTCCCTTCCCAAATACACACGTAAGAGATTTGGATGTGGTTTGAATTGGGAAGGTGCTCCACTGCCCTTTGGTGTTTGTAGCCAGGAAAGCACCCAGGAGCTCAGTCTGCTTCAGTGAACAGAGAATTTGCCTGTTCATAGTTAGACAACTGATTTGACTCCAAAATTATGAGAACCAGAGGATCAGCTCTGTTCAAAACCTTTCCAGCAACTCACAATACCAAACTATATGCCCCTACAACATCACTAACTTCTACAACACCACAGATGACTCCACGGCAATTTCTCCTACCAGCAGAAGCCAAGCTTGTTTCAGCATGGGCTGGAGGACGCTCAGTACCCTGAGAGGGGCCTTACAGATAAATTATTTTTCTGTGGAGCTTGTCTGAATGGGGAAGGTTTCCATACAATTTGTTCTTGAAGATGCAAAGCTGCTGCTGCAGATGCAACTTGCCCTTCTGGGATAAGTACCACAATGCCTGGCTCTGCTTTCTCACACCCTCTAAAGCGTGGAAGGAAAATGTCTGTATTGCTCTCAGGTTTGGCTGTGTAGCATAATAAAACCCATTTTAATAGAAAGCAGTCTCCCAAGAATCACAGAGAATACACAAACTGACTTCCCCACACACGCTGCTTGTGCTTCTGGTCCACACCACACAGCCTGGTGGTTTGTCTTGAGCTTTGAGCCTTTGTGGCGGCACAAAGCCCTGAAGGCACAGGAAAGCTCCAGTTCTGTGCTTCCCTATGTCTCAGGGAGACACCCATTTCCCCAGCACACAACAGGGTGTGTGAGCAGTGCTGCACAAAACCCTGAGCACCAGGTCATCCACACCAGACACCAGCCAGCTCACTCCCCCTGCCCTTCTTTAGTGTCATGATATTGGGGGGCAGGATGGGGAGGTGGTGTCTGTGCTGGGAACTGCTCCTGGAAGGCAGCATGGATTCAGTGTTTGGCTCTGTGGTTCTCCAATGATATCACAGTAACAAGAGAAGGTGCCCTCTTGGATGATGAGAAAATCAGCACAGGTGCAGCTTACGCCCACATGACTAGAGGTCCCCAAAGACAGACAGACACCCATTTGGTGGTCTCTGTGCACCAAGTGCATAACACAGCATCCAGACATCCGTTTCCCTGGAAGAAACACATGGCATCCTGTGAACCTGCACACCCCTAAAAGAAAAAAAAAGCTACCAAACTGATGGAAAGGTCTGTCAAAATTGACACCAGATGGATTCTCTGCCCAAGTCAGCTAGGACAAGCTCATGGGATTGCTATCCCGTGAGGTTCAACAGCTGGAGGCTCCATCAGTATGTGATGCTAAAGTACATCTGATGATAAAGAAGGGTGTGCCAAATAGCTAAATTGTAGCCTTCCTCTAACATAACAAATAACAAGACAAACTCAAACTAAATTAGAAGGCAAAGAGTGGATTAAGTAATATAACAATCGTCATATGTATTAAATTTGATATTTTACTACACCAGGATGTTAGTAATGAAAACAATCCTTTCACTACTCAACCTCATAAACCCACAAAAGAAACTGCTCATCAGATCTTTCTGTTCAACCATCCAGGGGATGGTTTGTAGCAGGAGGCCACATGAAAATGAGAGTAAAGATAAAAAAAGTACAAAGTAGGTCAAAACACTCCGAAATTAGTTGTCTGCATTCAGTTATATCAATGAGAGCATTTCCAGCCCAGCTGGGACTCAGCTGCTAGAGGAGGTGGAGAAAGATGGTGAACCAAAATAATAGTAATCTATTGATTAAAAGATGCACTTCATCAGACCATTTTGCAATTAAATTCCACATTGCAGTTTTCTTGCAAACCTAAACAGCTATTAATTTTCATAATGCACATTGAATCTGCCTAATTAAATAACATTTAAAGCAGTAATTTTCTCCTGGGAAATGCAGTCTCAGCTCCAAAACATTTTGCAGATGATGTTAGTTTTGACAAAATTACTGAGGGGGAAAATTGAATTTCAATCAATTGGACATAACAATATCATTGTCAGAATTTTCACACTTCCTTTGTGATAGCATTCGTTTACTTCTTGAATAGCACTCACTTTTGACTGACACATTATTTTGACATATTTTTATCAGAGTTAAAATGATTCCACATATCATGCTGTTGGCATGATTGCTAATCTGCTATCTTCAGTGCTTGGCAGTGTTTGGCCATCCTCAAGAGGGAAACAAAAATCAGGTTTCCACTGAGGTTCATTTTGGAGTAGGCTGGAATTTCTGTTCCAAAATCTTTTAAACATTGTTTTTTTGATTCAACTTAGAGTACAAACACATTTCTTTTCCTGGAAGAGAAATCCCACTTTTCAACATCCCGTGTGTGTGGTGATGATAACAGCATTTATTTCCACTGATTTTCAACCACTGTTTTGGAAGGAGTTTAAAAAAACAAAACGTAAGGAGAGTTCTCCTCTGGTGCCATGGTCATAGAGATTCCTCCAAAATACACACCAAAGTAATGGACACCTGCAGCTTTTTGTCCTTTAATACAGCTGCTTACAAAGGTACAGAGCATCCCCCATACTGGGAAGTTTATAGATGACATTGCAGCCTTTTAATTATTGCTATTACTCTGCTACAGCACTGTTACTCCTTGAACCTCAATGTAAAACTTTGGATTACACTATAAATGCATGTTTGTGTCCCAAGTCAAGGCAGAAAGGAAGTATTTCAGCCCTTCTGACAAGTGGAGAAACCTAGGGGTTTGCCCAAGACACAGGAACCTTTCCCACATCTGTTAACTATCTCTCCATGGAGGAGCTTCTCCTTTTAGGTCATGCTTCTGCAGCTGGGCACAGGGATCCCAGCACCAGGCACATGGGAACTGTGGTCGCTTGCTCACACTGAACTTCTGCAACACGTTAAACACTTCATAGATGTTTCAAAGTGAGACTCCTCAGCCTCCACAGCCGCTGGAGAAGAGTTCAACCATGGGTAGCCCTGACAGGGAGTGAAGAACAGCCCTACACAAGAACAAGGCTGTGCCTCTCCATGAAGCAGCTTCCCCTCACGTTCAACTGAGAGTCACTCAGTTTATGAAGCCTCTTCACCTTCCAGGCTGAGGAAACCACAGTGACCATCTCAGAACTGGGGACAGCACAGAGTAAATGAACATGGGACAGCATTTACTCACTCGTATTTAACACCAGGATGAAACTGAGCAACTATGCAAGCTGGAAAACCAATCAAGAGAGCTTAGAAACTACTTTATTCACTGTGACATGCTCTGCTACGATTTCATGTGGTAGAGTTGTCCGGTAAATGCAAAGAAAGGGTCTGTGAGGGAACCTGAAAGCTGCTACCCTGAGTGTCAGCAGATGAGTAAGTTCCAGAGGAGCTCTGAGAGAACTTTGTATGGTATGTTGCCTTCATACTGCAAATGTGTCAATCACAGTAATTATGCTTTGACATGTCACCTCCTTTCTTCTCTCTATATTGCTTCTCTTTTCAATAATTCATATCACCGGTGGGAAAGAAATACCCTCTGAACAACCTACCCACTGCAAGAACACACTACTTGATTATGCAGGAGGAAGATACCCGTAGTGAATATAGCAAAAGTAAGGACCCATTTACAAATAGCCCCTTTAAAAGGTAAAAGGGCGATAAAATTTATTATCCGCAGGGGGGGCAGAAATCAGTAAAATGCCCAGGTTACAAAAGGGGAACTATGAAAGGGAAACTGGTGCAGAATCAGTACAGAGAAAATTATAAGGCTGGGATACAAATGAAGACAAGATATTTGCAGAGGGTAATTTAATACAGCTACAACCACCTATTTGCCAGAGACTCAAAGCTCAATAAACAAGCGTATGTGGCTTATTGTTAACTTGTTTTCTTTTCTTTTTTGTCCAGATGTTTTTTGTTCACCCACTCAGCCTCCAGCAATCAGACAAGAAAACACTTTGGAAAAAAAACTGGTCAAAATCCCATCTAAAATTATAAAAAAAAAGTTCTGGCAGTTCACTGGGTTCATGGGAAAAAGGTGAAACACATGTAGAGACACTGTGGAGGTTCGCAGGAGTAAACTGGGCATCACCCTACAAAATTAGGTCCAGGGAGCTCCCACTGCAAGACCTTTTGTGAGAGTGTGGAGCAGATTTTTGGAGGAACTCAACTGGTGTGGTGCAGCCACAAGGGAGAAGTAAGGCAAGTAAGTCTGCAGCAAACAACCAACAAGGCTATGAGGAAAAAAAAAAAACCAAAAAAACCACAACTAAACCCAAACCCCCAACCTTCAATCTGCAGTTAGCCTGAAAATTAAATTTTCCAAGCATTCTTTCAACAAACAAATATCATTCATTTTTAGTTCCAGGCACAGGTGTTACAGAGTAGAGTGTTTAGGAGATTTTCAAGATACTCCTTTCCCCCCATGAAAGTTTCCTCAGGAATCTTTTCCAAGTGTCTGTTTTACTGAATTACTGGACTTTTCATTTTCAGAAAGGGGAGTAGGGAAAAGAAAAATCTAAATTATTTGGGATAAGTTTTTAGTTCCTCATCTAGCAAAGAATTTTTTTTTTTTTTGTTACAACCAAGTGCAACTTCCTCTTCTCCTTTTTTGACATTACAGGTTCAAAACATGAACTGACAGGCAGACTAAAGATATATAGCTTCCAGAGAAAGCTTTGGTTTATATACTAATAGGCTACAGGAACTGGAAGAACAGAAACAGGTATCGCCGAGCAAGATAAGGTATCTGCTCAGTGTCTCACATTCCTGTATCTGGCTGCCTGGCAGGTAAGTTATTTCTTTAAGCAAACCATGCAGAAACACTTGGTAGTAAGAAAACAAAAGCAACCACAGCAAAAAAAGATGTTCATGAGGCCTGAGAAAACTGCTTTAAAGCTCCTGTTTTCTAAGATTTCAAAGCATTTATCACTGTATATTAGACTGTGAGAAGCTGGAGTCACGCACAGCACGCTCCATTAAAGACCATCAGGGCAAACTAACTGGTTTGGGCCAGTGACTGGGCAATAGCAAGGGTATACAACACAAAGCTGGATTTTTGTAGAGAAGTCACAGAACGTGAAATGCCATCACTGTTCAGGAGGAGATCCTGAGCCTGATCCAGCCGTCAACGTGGCAATGGGCACTTGGAGGCTTTAGGAAACCCTGCCAAACCCAGAGCACACTGCTGCAGACCTCTGCAGGGCTTCCAATTCCCCCTAGAAGTGGCTGCCAAACATGACCCAAGAAGCTCCCTTGACCCCAGGATGTTGGCACCTGGCAGAGCTGTGGTTAATCCTTCCATCACACCACAGCCCGCTGAAAAGGGAGCCCACAAATTGCTGCCAGAGATAAGAATATAATCCATGTACAAGTATGCTTAAGACATTTGTTCCTGGCAGGATTTGCTCCTGGATTTTCACACGGCATGACAGATAGACTCAGCTAGGCTTGAGGCAGTGGTTGTGTTTAACAGTGAAGGTAAAAAACCCTAAATGTGATGAATGCCGCATGTCCGTACAAGGAAATTGGTCCTTCTTCCCCTCTGCAGCAGGGCCAGGCTGAGACACGTGGTGGCATCACTGTGTCCTCACAGGAGCCCTGGTCCATGGGGATAGGAAACATTTCCCTGCACCCATGCATGTGAGGTCAGGGTCCACAAATGGGAGACGGCACAGCAGGCCCAAAGTGAATTCTAGAAAGTTTTCAGCTTTGCCCTGCCCAAACCCCTGATTTCCATCAAACTCCCACTTGCAATGGTAAGGAAGGAACACAGGATTAAAAACAAACAAGAACTCTATTAACACATGCAAATGTTGGTAAGCTAATGAGATTCCAACCCACCTCGCTTCCAGAAAGAAATTACCCAAATCAGGTCAATCTGAATAGTAATGAGATGACATTTTCTCCTCACAGGAGGCCAAAGCCGGAGCACGTAAAGCTGCTTACAAGCCCTCTTGTCTGAATGACCACATCAACCTAATAAACTTCTGTTACATCAATATTGTTCCTGTCACTGCACTTAGCATAGTTAATGCAGATGCAATCAGGATGGAGAGCAAAACACTCTCTGCAAGCACACCCCCCCCAGTGCTGCAGTCACACTGGCATTTTAAAAGTGGATTTAATCAAATGTTAATCAGGAGAGAAAAAGTTCAGGCAGGTGCAGCTGCAAATAATCCAACAAGATTAAGGATGTCTCAGTGGCTGATTACCCTGCAGCACAGGAAATGCACATCGTGAGCAGGATGACAATATGTTTCCATCTCCTTTAATAAGGGGCATTGTAATTGCCTGAATATTTATTTCTTCCAACTGGAAGCATCTAAAAGATTTTGCAACATGTGACCTACCACCTCTCTTCTCCTTGTCTGTTCAAAACAACCTGAAGTTAGAATGACCGGGTCAAAATGAATTTGTATGAGTATTTTTCCCTGCAGTAACCCGTTTCTATTATCATTTCATGAAATCCTATTATTAAATGTATGCTATTTACCCCTTCAGTAACTTACTATCAGTAGTGTTAAGGTATAGCCACATCAAGAGTTTCCATGCAAATCTGGTGCTCCAGGAACACCGTGGACACTACCATACTTTTGTTAGCACCAAGGGAGGAGTTTATAACAAGTCTGAGCTCCTGCAGACACCAGGGCAAGTGGAGTGGTATGTACAGAGCCCAGTCTGGGTCCCTGCCCAGTGTTTATCTGCTGCACAAACCAGGGCTTGGGGACCTTTTAGCTCCTGGACTTTATTAGGGCTGGTGTGTGTCACCAGCTTTACAGCCTACTCCTTTGTCTCGTTATCAGTCCAGGAGGGAAATTCCAATGGAATAACTCTGGGTTGAGCTGAAACTCAGCAAGAAAAGCTCATTTAGCAAAAGCACTGAAGGAGGGAGGGAGTGGAGCTGGTGGGGGCGCTCGGACAAGTGTTTCCATTCAGATACCAAAACACATGCGAACAGACAATTTATTTACATTAGCCATTTTCTGCAAGAAGAAATGGGAAGGGGGAGAGGCTGGCTCCACTGTGGATTCTCATGTTCTGTCTCAGCAGATGCAGGACACTGGGCCTCGTGCTGTATCTCCTTGGCACTGTGCCACTGCCTGTTGGCAGGAGGCCAGGCATCAAGAACAAAACACCACAAACCCACAGAGCCCTTACTCTTCCCGGGTCACTTGCATGTTGGTCCACCCAGTCCCACCCACCCCCTTTTATTGAGTCTCACCACTGCCCTCTTCAAGGCTGGGCAGGCTGCTATTGGAGGACCACCACCACCTTCAGCTCAGGTGGAGCTGCCTTGCAACCTCTGGTTTCAGTGTGGGATGTAGGCTTCATGCCAAGGGGGTTTTAGATGCTTCCAGGGCATCTCTCGAGGTTATCAACATGGGGAGCAGCGATGACAACAAGCACAGCAATTGGAGGGCACAGCATACTTACTGAGTGGGAAGTTCACAGGCCTGTGAAGGTAGCAGCAACCCCACCAGCCACACCACCTGTTACTGGGCAAACATCTGCAAATGGCCCCAAAAGTCACACCTGAGATTCACTTTCAGACACTTCTCATAGAGCAAGGAGACAATGCACAGTAAAGTTATGACCTGGAGTCCTCAAGGACCACCTATGGAAATAGAAACAGGCTCTAGATCTCAGCTTCAAGCTTCTCTCAGCTTGGGGGTGCATAAGTTGGTAGGTCCAAGCTTAGACTTAAGTGGGCTAAAGAAAGCAAAGTTAAGGCACAGATTGCCCTGCTAGAGCTCACACACGCAGGATGCACGTGAGCCTTTCGAAGGGTGGGAAAGCCAGGAAGCTCTAAATGTGACCCAACTGAAGTGCAGTAACCACACTTAAGGTAAAAACTCCCTACACAAACTTTGAGGACATTGCCTAGTAGACTCAAAACAAGTAGAAGAACTAGTTATTCCATTTCCAAGATGGTGGGAATTCATGCAATTTCAGCTCTCCAAGGCATGAGCTTATCATGGATGGAGGAGCAGCTGACTAAACAATGCCATGTGGATGATAATGAAGAGCCAAGAAATCAGACTCACGTCTAGATGCCAAAGGCATCTCACAGGCCCAAGAGGATGAAAAATAGCTTTCCATGTGCACTTGTGAACTAATTTTTTTATGTGTAGTGATGCAAAGTTGAAGTTTAAAAGACCATTATGTAATTAAAACCTAGATCTGGTCATGTTGGTATCCCAGTAAAAGAATGTAAAACTTCTAACTGACCTTCCTTCACAAGATACAATTTTGCCAGATCATACCTATGAATAATTTTAATTTTTAAAAAAATGAAATTTTCCTAGAGAAAATTATTACCTGGAATTTTATGCATCAGATCTTGTTTTCAGTTTGCAAACAAAAAACAAACAAACAAAAAAGTTTAAACAATCCAAAGCTCCCAAGTTCCCCATTAGACTTTAAATTCAGTATCTGAAACAAATTCAAGACTCAGTGCTCCCAGTCTGATCCCTCAAACTGCTGAACTCGGCCCCATAAAAACCATGTCTATTCCTGGGAGAGCACCTTGTAAATCCTTAAACCTACTGGGGACTAGACAGGTGAGGCAAGTAATGAGCATGGTTTTTTCCATGTAATTTTTCCCCATGTTTCCCAAACTTAAAATATCTTAGAGCTCCCAGTCTCCTTAGTTAGCTCAGACACTCACTAAAGTTGCAGAATCAGCTGATTGAACAGGAACCAGAACAAACTGAACTGGAAATCTCTGCCATAAGGAGTTCCATCATTCATGACTGTGGTCATTCCCACAGACCAATGACCTGGGGCAAATACAAGCCCACACCAGGCTGCCCAGCACAGCCAACTACACGTGTATTGGCTAAGAACCTGGTTCCTGGCCAGTAATGCATTTCTTGAATGTGAAATATTACCAGGGTGACTAGGCTGAGAAGGGTCCACATTTCCAGCACCTCCGAGCACACTCAAGATGAGCGAGTCTGATAGAAGCAGTGCGCACACCAGTTTTAAAAGAAACCATTTAGAAGGGCAATTTGAAGAAGTTTTAGGCACACACCTAAGTCCATCTTCGGAAGTGTTCAAGGCCAGGTTGGATGCAGCTCTGATCAACCTGGTGTAGTGGAAAGAGTCTCTGCACACAGCAGGGGCTTGGAATGAAGTGATCTTCAAGGTCCCTGTCAACCCAAACCACTCTGATTCTATGATCCATCTTACCCAGCAATGCCCATGAGCCCATGTTAAACTTCAAGCAAAGTTTTTGACAAAATTATGTCAATTTGAAGGTAAGCATATGTCTAAAGTACAGCAGGTGTTGAGAAGAGTCAGCAAAGGGAAAGGGACATCTGTCCTGGGAATGGAGTATGTTTCTCATTTTATAGTCCTTCCCAACATCCATACTAGCAGGCCTTGCCTCTGATTCTGGTTACTCCTCTGCTACAGTTTATAAATGAATAATTACTATAAAAATAGAATAACTGATTTTGCTTTTTAAAAGTTTCTTTTCAGCCACAGCTGCACTATTACCCGAGTGTACAAACACTGCCTTAACAAGATCACCTGACACAGCTCTGGTTTTTATCACAGCAAATGTGTTACAGATCTATAATCACAACCATGCCTCTCAACACGAGCTGTGGGATTCTGTTAACTGCTTATGCTAAAAATAGTCTTATTCTTTTAAATTTAGCAGCATCACAACATCCCATGAGATTGTCTCTGTTGGATTCTTGAGCATTTACTGAAAAGTTGAACAAAAGTTTGGGTTCACATTCCTTGATACGTGGCAAGAGCCCAGCCAGGTTCTCCTCATTCTTCCCGGGGTGTGCCGTCAGCTTATAGCTGATTTCTGGGATATGGGAAGAGTCCAACAGGATTAGGCTGAGCCCACCAGACAATAAATATTTTCTACCATAATGATCTAAAAGCAGAGGCACTGGATCACGCTAAAGGTCCATATAACTCATCATCCCACCACTGCCAATGGCCAGCAAGGAGTACAAACACCAGCAGAGCTCTGCAGGGACCCTTCCAGCCGCCAGCCTTTTTGAGCTCAGGGCATCCCTGAGCCAGATGAGATCTTTGGATTCAGTAATTCTCAGTGGAGTTATTTCCAATCCAACATCAGCTAAAGCAGAGTTGGACCCAGCTGCCTTTTTGTGAGAAATTGTACATTTCAATAACACCTGATAATGGTGGCACCAGGAAATGCAGGTGTATCTTAACAGTAATTTTCATTTACATACACACAGAGAAAGAACAATGTTAGAAATATGTATTTTGTTTGGAGGGATTTAAAGCATCAGCTGTGAGCAGCAGCAATGGCATGCAAAGAGTTAAGGTCATAGCTGGACTTAGAACATCCACAATCAGTTCCTAAATCTGCCACAGACTTTATGGTTTGCTTTGGGCATATTAGTTCAGTCTCAGTCAGCTAGGAAGAATTACGCTGGTTTGTTCCCCTCATAAGGTGCTTGGGATGTACCAACTCCCAGTCCAGATTGTGCCTAACTTTAGGTATTGAACTACAGCACTTTACCTAAGGGTCCATTATAGTCAGAGCAAAGAGGTGCTGTGAGAGTGAGACCAATCTCTTAAAAAGAGTTGTAGTCTTCTCTGGAGGTATCTACTTCCTCCCTGACATATACAGGAGAGATCCTATAATGTTTGAGTCACTAATATACCTAATTCCTAATAATAACTTTGCTCAAGTACCTGGAGTCACCTACCACGGATATCCAGGTCTCAGCATTTAAAACAATGAGCTGATGTAAAGAACATTTCCAATTAGAGCACTGAACCACTACATCCCACCAGCTCAGCTACAGACCAGGGTAACTGTAACAGATATCATTCACAGCAGTGCTTGAGGATATCAGATGTGAAACCTAAAGGCCAAATGCAAAGCACTGGCCTTTCTGGCTTCACACTGACATTCCCATTGACGCTCACCAAGCTTTTGTCCTACATACAGATTACAGCCCACAGCTTCCACATCAGTTGCATTTATGTTACAGTAACTCAACTTTTGAAAGATTTTATTGGTTCAACAGTACTTGCCAATAGGCCCTTTGGTAAAGTTTGGGTTCATTCTAGCTTATGTATACAGTGAAATTCTGTACATATGCTCTAAGTGTTTGTTTTCTTTAAATTCACCTTTTAGGGGTGTGTGGGTACAAAAGAGACAAGGGCAGGGAAGGAAAGACAAGGAAAGAGAAGAGAATGATGTGATCTAAAATGAGTTATTTAAACATCCCGTATGTAACTGAATAGATGTTTGATAGGGCTGTCAAACCAAGACTTTCTCCTGAATCTTGAGAAAATAAATAAGCACACAAGGAAACTAAAGGAAGCCCCAGAGCCACTTGCTTGCATGGCAGTACTGCCATGACAAGAATATATTGCCAGAAGTCCTGAGACAGTTTGAATGGCACTGAGCTATGACATGACAGAACTTACAGAGCCATTCTATGACCATGGGCCTCCCACAGTAAGGGTAGAGCTAACAGAGCTGTTGCCAAAAGTCATGACTACAGAACAAAGAGATCTGTCTGTGTGCTCAGAGTAATGCCATGGTCATGACTCCATCTTAGACCTTGACCCTGGAAGGTCACAGAGAAGCTACATAATGAGCAGAGCATGGGGATGATTTGCTCGTGAATAGCATAAGGCATTTTGACTGGGAACAGTTTCACACAAGATCAAGATTTGTTCAAGTACATCAGTCTCATTCTCAAAACTGAGCTGGGATACCACAGTGCCCAACTGGTCAGTTCTGTGGCAGACTGAAAATGTGCAGTCCGAGTTGGAAATGGAAGAAGAAAGCGGGCTACAGAGCTGATACTTAGTCACACCAGTTCTGAATGAAATGAGGAACCAGCTAGTTAGAACCTTCATGTGTTTGCAGAATCCACAATGAAATGCAGTCCTGGGGTGGAGTGTTTTGGGTTTTCCCCATGTGTGAGCTATTTTAGAGGCCTGTTCCATGGCTAGAAGCACTGAAATAAAGGGTAGTCGGATCATAATCTCAAAGAAGAATTATTCTATTTAATATATCTGAACAACTAAAGGAGGCAGCTGGTATAGAAAGCATCTAAAACGAAGTGTACATCACTTTTGTCGACAGAAGAATATTCCTTGCCTCAAGTCAGCCTTGACTGATGCTGTTGTAGCAAGAGCCCAACTATTTTCTGTAAAGATGGGGGTAAGGCACACATTTATTTTCCGTTCTCTGCCCTGCTGCTCATCTGTCGCATAGCTTATCTCCCAGTAGATGTTTTGCTACAGCTATAAACCTTACCTCAGCGAGAAGCATCTGAGCACTGCCTGGGTGGGGAGTTGTAGGCAAGCATGGCAAACAGCAGCCACCTGGCTTGTGTCCCAGCACTCCTCCATTCGAGCAGCTCCATTCTTTGGTGGCCACTTAGAGCCCTATTTTATTTATACAGTGCTGCTAAACCTCATCTTTATTTGTTCATGTAAATTGCCTGAGTGGCCCTGGACTTGGAAGGGAAACACATTTTCTTCCCTAACAAAGAAACAGATGATCTCACTGGCAAATGAGACACATACGGCATTGTGTTTGCTTTAGAGTAAGCTCACTTACAAATCAAACCACTTGACTTATCAAGCTTCCCCCTCCCATTTCTACTGTGGGGAAGTCTTCCATCAATGAGAAGAGGATATCCCTTCTCCACCTCATGCCACTTCACATCCCCCTGCCATTGGGGTTGCTGCCCTTGTTGCCATGGCAGTGCTATTAAGTAAGGATGCTGAAGAGGTCTGATCCCACCATAATACATGCTGAAATCAATAGGATTCAGTTCCTCCTAATGAAGGCATGAACTTACAAGACCCTTTGTGCTTGAGATTTCTAAGGCCAGGCTTGCACTGAAGTTCAGCCAGGTTTTCAAAACTACTGTCTAGGGGCTCAGGCCTTTTGAAAATCCAGCCTTCAGCAAAACCTCTGGTTATGGAGCACTTAACTTCTATTTAACCAAAACTGCCGGACTGTCTTAAGATTTTGGGAACTTGGAAATGTAGCCCTTGGATCTGCATGTACTGAATCCTAAAAGGAGCAAAGTCATCCAATTAAATTGGCTGTGATAGGTAAGGCACAATAATCTGCTGTGTAAGAACTTTTCTGGAATAGCTCTTCCTGGGAACGCTCCAGCCATCACTGCCCCGCAGAAATTACTCCAAAAGCAAATCAAACACTCAATTCCTTGTATTAACACAAGAATCTGAAATGGACATGAACTTCTGTTTCCTACATGCCAAATGAATCTAGCAACCACCAGACAAATAGTTATTTGCAAAGGAAAAAGTGACAAGTCTCACAGAGTAAAATACTGATCTTACTGTGCAGTGGTTCTTTTTTCCCCTTGGGGAAACTGTCCCTTATATTCCTACAAAAAGCCACCATGAATTGGCATTCTGGCATGAAGGACCATCTTGTCACAAGGTCATCATCCAGCTCTTCCCAGGAGACTTTGGCTCATTAAGGGACAAGCGGCCACCCATGATTTCCCAAATCGTGGAAGGCTCATCCAGCCATTTAACTCTGCAAATTTTCCCACCAACTCTCAAAGTTCAGGCACTCTTTTCAATGCACAAAACATAAGGTAAACTTCAAAGTCCTTCTTTCTAAATTTTCTGTTGCACTTGATACCCATTGGACTTACAGAGAGACTTCCAATAAATCAAGTGAACGACAGAGTGGAAGAAATCACAGAATCATCACTAATCTGATCATTAACTGATTATCCAAAAGGCACGCTCACACACATGGAATCATTTCAAATATAATTCTCTGCTTACAGAACATGTGACCACAAATGCTTGTCTCCTAATTCATGACCTGTTGCTATGACACTCTGCAAAACCTCTGTTCCTCACTGTTATTAATTAGCAGGACAGTTTTCAGCCTGGGGACTGCTGCCATGAGCATTACCACAGCTATGAGCTAACACATTTGTAGACTCATAGTTAAATGAATTGCACATGCTACCTGGTAGTGCCATTATAGTCCAGGGATTTTTACAGCTTTTTTCCCCTTTTTCTAATTCTTCTTGAGAACAGACTTTCTGGCAACCTGTTGATAAAACCATGTGCAGGAGTGCAGAAAGGCACCTTTTGTAAGAGCTTACACAGTTGAGTACACATTATTATCTCTATCCATGTGCTGATTCACTTGTTTATCTGGGCTATCCCAGGCATAAAAATATCTGTGAACACACAGGAATCTTGTGTTCATTTGAATAGCAGCACAAAAAACTTACTAGCAGAGGGGACCCACAGCTCCCCAAAGCAAACAGCGCATGCCAGCTCTCCTCAAATTACTGAAAATAATTCAGTGGATATAACCAAACCCCAACACAAAATCTCCCCTGCAACTGTTCTTCTGCAATGTTGGGAAGCATCACCCCCAAAACATCCTTCTAACAGGCAATGCTATAGTCCCTGGAATTCATCCTGCTGTCCTTTATTATGCTGCAGAAGCCAACAGGAAAGCTAAAGAGCAAACCTCCCCACTCTTCTGCAGATGAGTTATTGTGCCACGTCTGGGAGGCAGAGCTCATAACATTCCCTTTATACACCCACCTCAGCTTAAACCTGTTCCTGGGGCTATCAGTGCAATGCAGGGAGGAGCAGTGTGGAAAGAGCTGTGGAATCTGGTCTGGCGCAGAGGGCTGAAAGGTGCCTTTCCATGGCATCATGACCAGCTGTGCATTGTGCATGAGCCCTGGACAAAGCTAATTGAAGCCAACAGCCAGTTTTCTCAGCCACACAGTTCACCTACAATTTTAAAAAGAGCAACCAACTGAGAACACATTCTGCTGCACTATTTCAGCTGCATGCTCCAAAGATCCTGACTGATCTTCCACTCAGGGGAAAAGAAGGAAAAAAAATGGAATAATAAATTCCTACAACATCTGAACTGAATATATAGCTATTGGCAGCTTTAGGTTTTGTGTTTTACCCCAAGCTTTCACTGGCAGGAGACAATAAATTCACAAGCTTATTCCAAGGAACCCAAGAGAGGAGGGAGTCTGCTTGACAGAGTTATATCTCTGGCGAGGAGCAGTGCTGATAATCACTTTCACTGGAGATGCTGTAAAGTGGCTCGTAATTCATTCCTTTTGTACAATAAATGCAGAACAATTAAATCCAGTGCTCTTCGATACTCTGCACAGAACTCTGGGACAATCCATCACTGCTTGCTCACAACAGCACAGAATTAACCCTCCAAAAACAAAGAATAAAAAAGCAAATGTGCTTGGGTAAACTGTCTCATCACATTTTCCCACAGTAACAGGGATTCAAAGCTGTAACTCGACTCTACTGAACATAGCTCTTTCCCTTTTAAGACTAAAGTTTTATTTTCCCTGTATTCATTTCCCTTCTCACCCAGCAGGAAGAGATTCTAAACACAATTGTGTTTGTATTTAATAATACTAGACCTGTGCCCACACCACGCTGGACTGGTAGCCATGCTCCTCTCTGCTGGCCTCTTGGTGAGGCCCATATAAGTAACTCCTTCATTTCAGCCTAATTTTGGCAAAGCCTCCTTGTTTCATACCCAGTGGAAGTAGATGAGGAGCTGAGAACCTGCAGAACCCTAAACACTTCATTTTAGTAGAAATTAGCATCATAGTACAAGGGTTTTTTCATGATCAGTGGAACCAGCAAAGTGTGTTTTCCTACAGATCCACATCTGAAGAACAAGCTCCTTTTCCAATACCTAGGAAAGAGTGAGTTTGTATCAGTCTTTTCCTGAATAGGAACATTACCAGAAACTTCCTCCTCTTGCCAAAGCCACTTCTTTCCAAACAGGAATGTAACCACATGAACTTCCACCTTCCATCAGCAGTCAAGGGAAATTAGCCTACATGTTCCAGTCTTGCTAGCAAAGATGTGTAGAGTTGGGATAGTCCCTCTGATGGGAAACTGGCATTAGTCTCCTCCCCTACTACACACTGCCACCAAGAGCTTTCACACCCTGGTTGTTAAACTTCCCACCTTGTCATCACTGACCTCTCCCGAAGCTGGCTAGGGCACTTTGGTATCCAGAGCTGTGCATGAAAGCTCTGAATACTAACACAGTCCTTAATGGCTTTTAGAGGACACGAAAGGCTTTAGCAAAAAGTCAGTCTAAGGCAGTAGGCCTTGTCCAGGGTAAGAGTCTGTTGCTGGCTCAGTTAACACTGCCAAAGGCAATGGTCCTCGAACAGATCTTAAACCTGACCTTTTCAAGTGATGCATTTCTGTCACAGCCAAAGGGGGGAACATACATCATTCAGGGCCACACAATGCTCTCTGTCACACAGCTCTGAAACCAGGCTGATGGAACAAGATAATCTGGGGATGAAAACCAGTGATGGGACACTCACAGTATTCCTGCCTGAGAGCATTAGAAAAAAAAAAAAAAAGAAAAAAATCCCAACTTTATGCAAACATATTTCAGTCTGACTTGTTTGCAAGCTGCTGGATTTGTGCTATTTGCCATTCTTGGGATGCAATCAGACATCAGCATCACTTGCCTTGTTGATAGAGTGACTAAGATTAAAACCAAAAAAGAATAACAAATAGGACAGCAACTAATGAGCAACAGAAGCTCACCCATGAGCCAGTATCTTTGCATTCTTCAGAACACTAATACTGAAGAACAATTGCTTTCCTCCAAATTGACACAGTCATGCTGATTTCTTGCATGATTTCTTCATGCAAGAAAAAACAAAAATAAGGGCAAGTATTTTTTAATGTTATTTCTTACACAAAAGCAATTCTTCAAGATGTGTTTCCTTCCCTGTCCTGTAAAAATGGACTTAAAAATATTTGAGAAAGTCAGATTTGTTTAATTAAATATTCTCCAAGAAGAAATGACTAAAGAAACGATCAAAACCATTTGGTGTCCTCGAATTGTGCAACATTTACACTGCATAAATATGGCAATTTTATTTTAACCTTGCCTCCCAAAAACATGATGCTTACAGAATCCTGCTGTCCCTTTGTGACTATGTTTTTGTTTTTATGATCTCCCCTGAAATATTCTGAACCCATGGGCAAATTTCAAATCTCTTAAACAGAAGAGCAGCTTCCTCCAGGAGAGTCCTTTCTTACATAATTTATGAATACAGATGGCTGCACAGAGACTCACTGATCTCTCCTGCGGAAAGAAAAGTTGCAGGGTGAGCCTTTTTAGGGACATCAGAGACCCATAAAGATAATACAAATGCCCTAATTAATAGAAATGACTCAGCTACAGTTCAAACCTTATTAGACAGCTGGGAATCCAAGCAAATGACCTAAATCCATAGGAAACCAGGCTTCATTAATGCTGCTGCTGTGAGCAGTAAGTGTTTGAGGGTCAGAGCTTTAAGTCCAAGTGGCTCCATGTGAACCTACCTTCAGTTTAGGTGGTTAATTCCCCCAGCCTGGGATTTCACCTCATCCATGCATCTACTGTATCCAACACAGCTGAAGCCCTGCCTGGAGCCCCTCTTGGGACTTCTCACCCTCCTCACACAGGGCAACCTGGGGTGAGCTCTGTAACAGTTCTGAGTCCTTGCAGGCAGTACACCAGCACTTATCTCATGCAATTTCCCAAGACTGTCTTGCAAACCGAGTTTGGGGGGAAAAAGTGTTCAAGGTAAACCTGAGGGCTTTTCTGAGAGGGTAAAAAGTGGATTCAACCTTCAGTAAAACCCAACTCACGCAAGTAAAAACTACTCTTTCATTATTTAACAGTATATGTTCTAGTACTTTATTTCCCATGCTCACACTTAATACTGAAGGAATTATAACAAAAAAAATTGTTACCTGTGGCCCATAGTTTGAAGTTCAGAGTTAAACACATGCTATTAGGGTCCATAAACAAACAGGATGAAATTCCAGGAGAGCAGGCTGATTAACCTAGTGGTCTCTTCTGGCATTAAAAGTTCTGAGGTTATCTCCTGAGGCTTTTTAATTGATTATTTCAATCTTTCAAATACTTAAAACTGTTATTTGTTTTTCTCTTTTTTTTTTTTAAGGGAAAAAAAAAAGAAAAAAGGCAAGCCAATGTAGGAGCAAGGAAATTAATCCTGGATTCTACTAAAATATCAATGGGAATTCTACCAAATGTCAGTCTCCTCAAGCTGCGCGTGTTTATTTAAACCATTTTGGTTAACAGCAGACTGAGGGGGGCAACTTTCAGGCTAGAAGTTTTGCAAATATTTTAAGTAGAGTTTTAATTGACCCAGTTTGACATTAAAAGCACTTTTTAAACTCTTGATATTGTTAGCCATTTAAGATAAGTGGCAATAAATACAGATTAATTGTAACACACGAAATGAAACCTTGGAGCTGCGGCAGGCCAGTGAAAAGGCCCTTTGTGAGCCAGGGAGGTGGAAGATCATGTGTTAGGGTTAGGGCAACAGAATACCCCGTCAGGCTCAGTGAGGTTCTTGGTAGCTCCTGCTGTGACCAACTGCAAAGACAACAAACTTTGGGCAAAGGCAAGCGGGGTGATTGGCAGGTATGAAGAAAAACAAAAGCGCTATGAGGAAGGGCTCCCTTTTGACAGGAGCACTGTGTAGTGCTGAAGGTAAAGGGAAGCCAACACTGGGGCTTTCATCGTGTGGGAGGTGATTGAACTGGGAACGTAAACCCAGGAAGATAACTTCTAAGATGCTGGTGTTTCAGAGAGATGCTGAGTAAATGCTACAGACTCGTTGAGTGACCCCATAGGGCACCCTGTCGGGTGAGTCTCTAACACCAAAAAAGGCAAAACAGAAAATGCCTACCTGGTTTCCTCTAAGTCTTGTGTGCAAAAAAGATAAAGAATATCAGAAGGCTGTTTCCAAGTGTCTTCAGATCTGCATCAGTCCTCATTAACAGTGCTTACACAGACTTGGCCTGGTTGTAAGGGATCAGTGAAAAATCAGACACATGGTAGGTCAAAACAAGTTATGTTTTTTTGGGGTGGTTTTTGTTTGGTCGGGGTTTTGTGTTTTTTTTTTGTTTTTCTTTACTGATTATTTCTTCCCTTACCTGATGAACAGAAACAAGAGCCTGCTCTCCTGACAGCAGTTCTGTGTCCTTTACACAGCTCCAGGCAGACCAGGCTGGGAATGACTATACTGGCACTAAAGTGACTTTTGGTCCTTCCAGCCAAGAGGAGAGGAAGGACAGATATGCTTTACACTTCTGCATGTCCAAATCCACCTCTACTACGCAATCACAAGTTTGCTTTGAGCTCTGGGGGCTCACAGGGGGATCTGAACAGAGGACAAAATGTTCAGCCAACCTTGGGCTCCAACCATGTCACACAACAGGACATGGAAGTTGTGCACTGCCACAGGGGTTACAGCTCCTTCTCCCACCACAGGGAAACAGCCCTGGATGAGTTTTCCAGAGCTGGTGGCAGAGGGCTTTCTTTTCCCCTAGAGTCCATGCCAAATTGCTCTCCAAGGCATGATGGAAAGCAATCCTGTGTCAGTCTTCTGCTTGCTAATTTGCCTCGGGACTAATAAAGTTCTGCCATTGGCAATTACACAAAACATTGCTCAGAGCGCTCTTGGTGCACTGAGCAGCTTGATCAAGGTCAGGTAGAGGTAAGGACAGAACACCCTGAATTCTTGACTCCTGCTCTCAGGGTTCTATTAATCCCACACATCTGAAAGTCAGGCATCTGTTGGTGGTCAGTTTTCTAGATTTCCTCTGTGCTTAGCGGGAAGATGCCTCCAGAGGGTAATTCCTTCCATCTTAAAACAAGTATCCAAGATAAGTGGGAGGATTTTCCCCCTGAGGGTTTGCAAGGAACCTGACGATCTCACACAAAAGACACACTGAACTTTCAGACACCTACAGTTCAAGAGAGCCCCACCCCAAGAGCTATCACTGTTAACAAGACACTAGATACATAATTTTCAATCTCAAGCAAAAGAAAATGAAATTAAGAACTAACTCTGGCTTTGGTGTTCCCCATGTGTATTTTTCTTTGGAAAGGTTTCAAGTACTCTCCTCATCAGTGTTTTCTAAGCATCTTCTCCAACTGCTAAGTGACATCCCCTTGTCCAATAAACTAATGTTGTAGAACTGCTTTTCTCCAGGTCATGCTTTACTGTTTCCTTTGTTTCTTAACTTTGTTCTCCATTGCCAGTGAGCTGCTGGGGCTCTCAAGGGAATGACCTTGGTTCTGGGGGAAGTGTTCCTGAACCCTGCACACAGGAATGCTGCCCCAGGCTGTCTCCTAGACTGGTAGGAGTTTCCAATGCTCTTTTCACCCCTTGGCTACTTAAGAACGTTTCTGGGCATGGTTGATGGCACACTTGACCAATTAGCACTAGCAAGGCCGCACAGTTTGAGTGCCCACGACTCATTAGGTTTATAGAGGGTCCTGGAGCCATGCCTTAGTCACATTTGTTAACCTGCTCTCTGCTATTGCTCTGGCCTTGAGAATGAACACCTCATTAGAGAGCAGCCCAGAGGTAACACAGGGGTGCTGAGACACTCCAGATAGTAACTATTCTCTGTAAACATCATCATTATGTTCAAAGCACTCCGTGTCTGAACTACATGCTACGCACGACATCCTCCCCAGTGCAGAAGAGCCAGCAGAGAGCAGTTGTCTGTGGGGATGTGCCTCACCTCCCTCTCCCCTTGGGATTTTCTGAGATTTAATAAAAGCTGAGCCCATGCTGTTCCCTTTCAGTGGATGCACACTATGAATGTCTTTCTTCTATCCAACCACTTATTTTCATGAAGCACTGAAGAACTTATTATCTTGGAGACTCCAGCCATCTGTCAAGTTTGGTTATAATCAGCCAACAGATGAAAACTTTATGAGGGCAAAAGACACAGTCATGCACACCTATGTACACACACACACACTCACAAACACTGCCATTGCTTAAGCCTCATTTCCTTAGGAAACTAGATTAAAAATAGCATTGATGTCAATAATGAAGTCTTTATTTCTTTGGCAGATCTCTCCTCCTTTTAAACCAATCCTCCCAGGGAGAGGTACTGCAAAATTTTCAACTGGAACCAGACCAGATTGCTAAGTGATAAGAACCTCACAGCAGTTTCACTGTACCTCAAACACCTCAAGGAAAAACACAAAATGAATGTGAATTCTCTATAAATACTGAAAACTGGTGCCGAATTTCATACTGAGTTAACCCAGTGGTGGCATTTGATTCTTCTCTCCATTTACCTTCGGTGTATAAATACCATTTTAAAAAGTTTTCAAACCTCAGTATTTAAGGTATTTCCCATAATAAAGTACAGAAAAATACTGAAAAAGACTTAAGTGATTAATTTAAATACAAGTCACATAGGTTTCAGTCCCACAATGTTACTGCAGGAAAACGATGGAGATTTCACTTTTCTGCCAGGGAGAGTTCCAAATCTCAACTTCACCAAAATGTTGTGTTTAGATTAAAATGGTGTTTAGAAGTTCTCTGTCAGAATAAGTTGATGAGCAACAGCTTATTGAAATCTAATCATTTGGTACATCTCATTGACTAGTTCATGAAAACTAGAGGTTCCAAGGCACATTCATCTGGCTTTCTGCTTATTCACCTGCCCTTTCTTTCACACTGCCTGCCTGGGGATTAATGGGAGAAAGGCCTAGTAGTTCTGAAACAATATCCTGCCATGTTTGAGTACACAACTCTTTAGCAAACCTGTCTACCAAGAGGGGCTTGTCTACCCCCAAGCTAGCCTGGTTTTGCCAAAAATTACCATATTTTCAAATTTTGTTAGTAGGGCTTTTTAAAACCAATTTGAAACAGCAACATTTTTCCATGAACTGAAGTGGCTTCTCACTCCCCATTATTCCAGTCCAAACTCAGGATTTCTTTGGGTCTGCTGCACAGAGCAGAAAGAGAGCTGAGATTCAGACAGGAACCCAAACTTCATCCAATTTGAGATGGTAGTTCAGCTATTGGGCTTGGGTTTGAGCCCAGATTCAGTTGCCACCAGAGCCATTTTGTCCAACAGACCCTCTGTTGCCTTCCACAGGCCTCTATAAAAGGCCTGAACAGTGGCAGAGTTTGTGTTATGAATGTCTAAGAGAAGTGAATAAAGTTTACGACATCTCGTCTTGCTGGCTGGAGCTTTAATTATTTCCCTTCTGCCTCTCTAAGTAATTCTACCTTCACTTTACATTTCTGATGTTTAAATATTGTTTTTGGGCAGAGGGATATTGCACATACATTTTCTTTTCCTTGACACGTCTGATCTACCAGAGAAAGTAACAATGGAACTGGGATTTAACAGGTTTATAAAGAGGGTATTGATGTGAAAATAGCAGCCCAGATTAAAGAACTGGAGTGAAGACTAAATGTTGTCTCATCCAGGTGCACATGCCCCTCACCTTGATGTCAGTTGCAGAACTACCATTAATTCAGTGAGAATAGGATCTGATCCCAAATCCATAAATCCTTTCTCAGCAAGTTTGCTCTGATGATATTCCTGGCACAACCATGACTAAGAAAACCTGAAACTCTCACAAGAACGCCCAGTTTAATGAGATTTCCAGTCCCAGTTTCCATACCAGTAAAAATCCTCAAGAAATCCACATAAATTACAGCCAGGCTTTTTAAAGCTTTGAGTTTCAGATCTGCTTTTGCAAAACAACTAACTCCAGCCAGCAGTCCTGCCCTGTCTTTCCAGGGCATCAGGATGACCACTGGTTCCTCTCCATATGCAGTCCTCCTGCAACTTGGCTCTGAAACTGGTCAGAAATGGCTTGAACCTCTAAGAGACCAACACCACAAGCAGTACAAACCAGTTCCTACATTCCTGGCTTTACTAAATTCCCTTTCCAGCTTCTGCTTTAATAGCTTGAGGTTTCCAGAGTGGATCTGCAGGGGATACAGCTATGGTGGTCCAGGATGCCTTAGGCCATCCATGCTCCTCCTCTGGAGTATGCACCCAGGCAGGAGGGGCAGCAGAAAGGAATATGAACTCAGGTTAAGGCCATCAAATTACATTTATATGAAACACCACTGAAGGACAACACCACACAGGAGCATGACTACAAGTGCACTTGGGTGCAAAGACATCTCAATTCCTGCAGGTAGCTCACAAAGGTATCCCAGCTGAGACAAGATCCTTGGATCCTATGCAGTCTGTACCCTGTTTGCCTTTCACAGGAGCTTTCTGCAGAGACCTCAGTGTTAGAGAAAGGTTGCCAGTCTTTAGGTTCTCCACATTGCTCTTTCAAAATCTTCCCAATAGCACGGTTAAAACTGGACGGGAATTTTCAGATGAGACAGTTTTGGGATGGGAAGTGATGAACTGTCTGGCATCCATATATTGATTTCAACACTCCCATTATGAAATCAACGGTTATATGGGAGTTCAGTCTGGTCTCTTGAGAGCTTTCAGGGTGGTCTGTGGATCCACAGTAAGCTCTTGCGAGCATGTGTGTGTGGGTGAAAGTATTTCATCCCATGTTTAAGCCCATTCCTGTTCAGCAGACTGCTTAAGCCTCTCATGATTCTTTGCAGTTCTGAAAAGAGAAAATTTCCTGAATTATGTCTATATTTTTTACATCTCAAACGTTGAGGAGAAATACAGTAAGGACATAGCCAAAATCTCTATATTATAGGACAGGAGGGGCCAATATAGCTTTCCTTTCTTTGAGAACAGGCAGGCAGAATTAGACTTCTACAGTAGAACTTGGCACAGGCATAATAATAAATATGATATGAAAATGTCAGGGACCCAGAGGGGCTGACATTAACGTATGTGTTTCTTTAAACCAAAGTCCTACTGCGTACAGGCAACTTTCCCCATTCATCACGGGAAGAATTAAACCAGAGATGGTGAAACACACGGTGGTGTGCAAGGACCCTTTCAGCTGCTTTTAACATTTACTTGAAAACCTGCAGCTACACACTTAAAGACCTGGATTTGAGGCTGCACCTTCTGTGGAGCAATGAGGAAAGTAAAGGTGAGCAGTGGCCATCCAGGACTCCCCCCTGAGCACGATGAATTCTCCACCCAACCACCAAAGAGAGTTCAGGGTTCATCCAGCTTCTCTCAACAGCTTAGGTGATGACACACCAGGAGAAAAAACAGAATGCAAACCCAAATGCAGCAATCTGTTCTTTTACCTGCCATGTCTCCTTCCTTCCTTGGCTGGTACAGGTGACAGCAGCCTAGAGATCACTCTCATCTTTGCATATGCTCTACTGTTTCTACAAATAATACCTTGTTACACAAAAAGGCTTTTTTCTTAAATCAGGATTACAGGAATCAGCCTTCAGAACACAAGTTCCCTTTTCACAATAGGGTGGTGCAGGCAGGTTTGCTTTGGCCTCTCTAACTCAGGCACTATCTGTTTGCTGATTTAAGATTGAGGTAAAAAGCAAATATTCAGGGACTTCCAAAACTTCATATATACAAGATCAATGTACATTAAAAAAGTTCCCTTGATTGTTTTATTTTAAAAGGCTGCAGGCTGGATTTGCACTTGGAACAAGTGTCTCCCCAGTGGAGTATCTCCTGATTTACAACAGAGTGTCTGAAAAGAGAATCAGGCATTGCCTGTTTAATGAAGACTTCTAAATGAATCAGTTACATGGTTTTGGTCAAAATTAGCATGCAAGTCTATTTCTAAAAGCAATGTGCTACTTTGCCTTAAAATTAACAGTAAAAGAAGTCCATACACAAAAACAGGCTGACTTCACTATAAGCATTTGGATGCCCAAATAAACATGAGTAGAGGGAATTCTACCATCTGCAAACTGTTAATTCACCCTTTTCTTGTCTTTTGTAGGCTCGCCAAATTCAATCTCCTGGTTGCCAACTTCTTGCTCCACTGAGACAACCCACTGATGAACTGTGCTAGTGATGTCAGTAGCACCACTAATCAGTGCTGGATCAGGATGCTTGACCTAGGGGATAAAGTCTCTTTATATTCCAGCCTGCAAATGCCTTTTTTTTTTCTTTCCACCCCCTCTCCCTCCTTTTTTTTTTCCTTTTGTGTTCTACAGAGGATCCAAGATGAAGAATGGAAACAGCAAAGAGCCACACAATCCTGGTAGGCAGAGGACTAGAATTCCACGGTTTAGTTCCAGGTGGCACAAACAGTGGTGCAGCTCCATGCTCGATTTGCGCGCAGCATTGCCTCAGTTGGGAATGCAAAGCAGCTATGTGCATATTCAACTTCTG
Organism: Formicarius rufipectus; assembly: GCA_013399695.1. NCBI lineage: Eukaryota > Metazoa > Chordata > Aves > Passeriformes > Formicariidae > Formicarius > Formicarius rufipectus. The sequence continues at coordinate 694,531 of VXAU01002754.1, forward strand.
TAAACCCCCATCCCTCGGTGTGCAGTTGGACAGTGGCCTGAAGGCATTTCCCTTCCAAAAAAAACCCACTTTCAACTAACACATGTGAACCTGAGCCCCAGATCTGGTGGCAGGTGCTAATAGCTTTCACAAAAACTCTCAGGGTTTTAATTACTCGAGTTTAAGTTGCCTACAGTATCCATCACTTCCTTTCCCCTCCCAAACTGCCGAGTAGAAATACGGTTTCCAGTAACAACAAAATCCCACCTCTAACCCCCACAACTCAACATCCATCAAGTTCCAGCTCAGTTGTGGTCACCTTTTTAACCGTCGCTGAAGCATGTTCAAGACAGTTACATCATCTGGATATCTCCCCAGGCACTCTTCAGCTTTTGGAGTAAAACAGGAACATCTCAGTGGTGATCAAGACCTGAGTCACCCTGGAGATGTCTGTCATGCCTACTCATTCCAGAAGGTGAAGGGTGAGCCTGTTTCTGTCTTTGCTACCTAAAGTACCTAAAATTATGTGTGCTGAAATTCCCTTTGGAAATCCTCTGCAAAGAGGACAAAATGGAAGGAGCTGGAGCTGAGAAGTACGAGAAGATTTTATATTCTTGCTCTGCTCTCACACTCAGAGAAGTTGCACAATTCTCTTTCCCTATTGAAATCACAGTGCAACCCACTTCTGAGTCCCATTAGGAAGAATCACCAGGTAACATTTACTTTGGAAACAAGCAACATTACTGTCTGAGAGCCTGGACTAAATGACCTTTAAAGGTTTCTTTCAACCCAAATTATTCTATGGTTACATTAACAGTCGGATCTATGATGATCAGAATCATGGCTGATGAGTCTGCCTGCCCAGTGCTGGCTGAGAGAAGTCTGCAGAATGGGGAGGGAATTCACCTGTTCTGAGCAAAGAAATGATCAAATCCTACTTCCTCTGTTCCTACTTTGGGACAAATTCCTCCGCTTTCTTGGGAGCACAAAGACATTTACAACTGAGCCTATGTTTATTTTCTTGCAGAACATCTCAGAAATATAAACCTAATCCATCAGCAAATAGGTATCTGATCTCAGCCACCTAAGCCTACAGCTGAGCAAGAGTGGTCATACTAGACCCCTGTTACCACCAGCTTCACGAGGAGCTGTGGTCCCCAGAACACTCTGGCTTCCACCACACCATGGACAACTGCTTGGGTCCCCTCTGATCTCTCAGATGCAGGGGGGGGCTGGTGGGGTGGTTGAACATTTTCTCTCCTCTACCACAGGACTGTGATCCAGAGACAGTCTGGTTCCCCTCTTGCTGTGAGAGATGCTATGGTACCTGCATTTCAACTCAGTCTCAGCATTTAAAGAATATTCTCCACGATACATTTATTATTTTAACTAACCAAACCAACTGCCTTAAAGCCTACTGATTTGGCTACTAATAAACATTGTGAACTGGAACAGCATCTGAATTTCTGAAAAAGTAAATCCAGCTTTCAGCTACAAAACTGACAGCTCTCATAAAAGAAAGAAAAAATGCAAGTAAGTAAAACATCCTAAGGAAATTATCGCTCAAATTAACTGCAGACATAAATTTATTCATCTGTTATCATACGTGTTACTTGAAAATTATTTGCCCATAAAAATGAAATAAACCAGTGTGATTTTTTTTCTTAAACATCAGCTTCATATGTGTAGTCTTAGTTGCCAAAATATTAACTCTTTTTAACAGCCTGTGTGCTCTTGGCTGCATGTCCTTCTTGACTGTAAATGGCTCTTTATAAATTGTCTGTATATAGGAGGTCTAAAGCACTTCACTGTTATTACAGATTAATAATTCCCAGCAATCCATGATGGATTTTCAAAATACAGAACCCCAGCAGATCCCCACATTTTACTTGAAAGTACTTCATTCACCTACCTTCAGTCATTCAAAGGGAACCGTTACCACGCCCGTTCACTGAAAAACACAATTTAACTGCAGAAACAACACCTGCTGTTTCAGTGCCAGAGTCTGGTTACTGTGAATACAGGTATGGTGACATTTTCACATTAGCTCTGAGTACGGTAAACCCTGGCAGGAGAAGAACGAACTCTACAGAACGGGGTACAGAGCTGGGTCCCACTCTATCCAAAGCCTGTATTTTTCTTGGAGAGGAGAAAGAAAATGAGAGTAGAAAGAACAAATGACTGTTTTCACTTCTGTGTTTTACAAAGGAATAAATGAAAAGTCTGAATTACCCCAACACATTTAAATTGTGAGTAATTCAATGGAAAAGGGGAAAATCCATTGCAAAGTCTACTTTTTATTTTTAAGAATGACAGAAAACTAAGAAGCTCCATTTAGAATTGAATAATTTTTGTTGTTGTTTTAATACTTCTGACTGGAACAAAAAAGCCATTTTTCAACACCATAAAAAAGCTTTGCCTCACTTTATAAAAAACTGGTTTATCTCAGCTTGCTTGGATATTCAAAGGCCTGTCCTCTTCCCACTGCTTCATCCCCAGGACTTGTCTGTTCAATGTTTCATAGCCCTGTGCTGTTGCAGACCAGACTCTCAATCACCTCTCCTATGATGCACCACAAGGTCTTGGCAGCACATAGCAAAACTTTAATTGGGAATCCCAGTTTACAGCAGAACAATGACACCCAGGCACCTGGGATTTTGATCAACATCTGCAAGTAGTGGATTTGCTTTTTCAGAAGCCAGAAGAAAAATTCTTTTTTCCCACCAAATACCCAATTTTCTAATAACAACAACAAAAAAAAAAATCAGCTGAAAGACTCTGATCAGCCTTCTTTTAAAAGCAAGGCAGGATGAAGAAGGTAGAAGTCCTATGTATAATATAGTTAATAACCAGCCCATAAACATGTAGAGTTACACAGGCAACTAAATTAGTTGCCTACTATATTCCAATCAGTTCAAGTGGCCACATCTTCCACATGAAAGCAGGGCAGGTGTTTCCAGGAATGACCTGACCTGCCAGATGTGCCAGGACCAGGGTGTGGGATCTGCCCCTACCTGAAGGTTATTTAGATCTGATAAGAGGGGTTGCCACATCTCCCTCCACTTGTGCTCTCCTTCAGAAATACATCTTCATCCAACCAACTGGGAATTCCAGTTACACTACATGAGATACGGTTTTATCTGACAGCGAAGTGCATTTTTTGTAATGGAGACAGGGCTTTACACTCTACCACATCTCAGCCCAAAAGGGATTTCTGCAACTCTGACCACACAGTTTTTGCTGACAGACACCTGCATCCTCCAGCTCAGTAGCACTGGGCTCCTGCACCACCAGGCTGCCAGGAAATCATCATCCTGCTTTTCACTGGAGCCAGTCACTGGGTTTCTTTGGGGGTTTTGGTGGGTGTTTTTGGTTCTACAGTCATGGAGCAGGACACACTGAGCCAAACCAGACTGTAATTTGCAAAGATACCTGCGTGGTGCCTTCGGGCTTAGTCAAGCTCATGATACTAATGCATTCTTAGAGACTACAGAACTACCAACCCGTGGCACTGGGATCTCAAATCAAGCTAAGGATGTTGCCCTGAGAGAGCCACAGAGCCTTGGTTGCTACACACAGATGTGCAAAAGCCAGGCAAACCTGCCCTAGGGCAGTATGCATAAAGCACAGCTCCCAGCAGGGAGGCCACTGGAGAAGTCAGGAAGGGCTCTGCCTCAGGAGAACTGCTTGCTCTGTCTCCAGCTACACCTGTGAGTCACAGGATGCCCACCAAGTCCACATGGAGCATCATGCAAGGCTCAGAACTCCCTCCTACAGCAGCTGTGGTCCACAAAACTGGATTTGGTGAAGTTTTTCCAAGGTGCTTTTCTCATAACAGGCTTATTTTCTTATTTAGGAAGATACTTATTTTCTTAATTTGATTTGGCTGCACAGTTTTATCCAGTTCTTCCCTTCCCAGAAACTGTGATGGAGATTATGAAATTGGGAAAGCAATTCACAGTATGTATATATAATTTAATTACTACTCATCCATTAGTTCCAATATCAGCAAAATAAAGGGACTGATGTAGAGATCACACTTAGCATAACTTGGAGTACATCGTCCAGAATATTTTTTTTCAAATTATTTCCTCTTCATCATGTTAGTCTTAAAGATGTAGAATCTTAAATGAAGTGAAATCATTTTTGCACTGTTCTAGGAGCAAATGAGCTCCTGCAGTCTCCATCATGCCTGTTCTAACCAAAGGTGCATTCCTAGAATTTTGCAGTTCAGAATTCATATAAATACATGAAAGCCAAAGTTTTTCATCAAAAACACCCTTCACTTTTATAAAAGGTAAAGCCAAACATGCACAGTTTTAGAAAACAACTTGAATTCATGACACAAGCACATATCAAAGAAACCCATTAAAATTCAAGAAGTAAATACATGGATGAAAAATACAAGATGAATCAATAAACACCATTCTTATAACTCAGTGCATGGGGGAAAGAAAGAAAACAAAAACCCCAAAAATCATTCAGGAGAAAAATTGCATTTGAACCATTAGAGAAAATGAACTTGTGTGCACTTTGGTCACATAATAGCTTTGGCATTGAAAAATTGATAATTTTCTCAGTAGTTATTGCACAAAAAAAAAAAAAAAAAACCACAAAAAAACCAAAACCATAAACAGCACCCCAAAGAAGAAAGAAGGAATTAATTGTACTTAAAGTGGGGATAGCCTGCAGGGATGTCCTGCTTTGGTGAGCAAGGCCACAGGGACACTGGAACAAAGAATCCAAAACAAAAAGCTTTCCCCAGCATCTCCCGCGTCCCAGTTCTCAATAAATCCAGCTGCATGTGTCTGTTCTGTCCTGCTACAGACAGTACTGGGAAAACAAAACAACCCACCAACAAAGGCAGTTTTCAACATGGCCAGAAATGGGTGGAAAAGACAAAATGAGGCTTGCCCTCCATGAGCCAACTTTCCCAAGGGATGCTGCCTGGCAGTTTCAAATAGGTGCTCTCTGATGGGGACAGGGAATGAAACCTTAAACCTCCCAGAAGTTAAATGTGCCTTTCTACAGAAGGCAGCATTTAATTAGTACCCATTTGCTTAATTTCACTTATGTTATCAGCACAAACAAATGTCTGCAGTGGACCGGATCCATGACCCCACTAGTCCAAGATCCTGTCTCAAGCCATAATCTGTAACTGATGCCCTGGAACAGTGTGTAGAGCAGGGCAAGGGGGCAATGATGTCCAGTGTATCCTCTAAGCTCCAATATGTACTGATGAAGGGATTTCCAAAACTGGAGACTACATCAAAGCCATCATGTTCAATAATCTTAGACAAACCTCACTGGGGTAGACAAGCTGTTTTTTATGAATCCTTGTCCAATTATGCAGCCATCACAATATACTTTCCTACTGTAAAAACAGTTAAGCAAAATTCCTTGGCCAGAAATATCAGACAAGCTTGAGATTAAATAAGCTTGGGAAAAAATCAGTCCGGATACACTCAAAAAATAAATACATCAAAATGCATGTGTCTCCACTAAAACCCGCAGCCTTTAATCAAAATTCCCACTGAAGTGAGTAGTGAAAGGTGAGTTGTTGCCAAAGTTCATAGCCAGAGCCATGGGATGAGAAGAAAAGTTGTGTCAAAAATGAGAAATTGCCAAGGAGAGGGAGAAGGAGGAGCAGATCAGTTCTCAGCACAGCAACCTCAGGCTGCCTTGAAGTCAAGGGAGCCTTAAGTCAAGAGACACTTAAGCTGGTGCTCAGGATTCAGCTGAGCTGGGGCCTGAATGGTTATTATTTATACTCTTATCACATAGAAACATGAATTCCATTGGAAAAGGGAAAAGAAATAAAAAAAGGGAAAGGAAGGACAGTAGCACATACTGTGGCAGACTCACAGAAGTACTACAGACCTTTTTGTTCTGCAGACTTCAGGGAGAGCATTTAAACAGGCAGAGGGACTCATTGGATTTTCACTTAATGGTTTAAAATGCTGATATTCAGTTACACACATAACTCACACACTTGTGTAGAGCCCAAAACCAGCCAATCTGTACAGAAACACAATCAAAGTGGTTAACTCACCCAGACTGAACTACAGCAACCCCTGGGCCAGCACCCTGGCCAGGGTCTGAAACCCTGGGCCAGCACCCTGTATCTGTGCCACCAAAGGGTTTGTACTCTGCCAGTCAATGCCACAATATCTGGGCTTGCAAATTCAAACTTCTACCATCTGCTGCACCTGTGGCCACAAGCCATTATGTGAACACAACCCAAGCAGCCCAAAGGTCAGTCTAGGAAGGGGACAAACACAGCAGCATGAAAAGCACTCACAGCTTCATATTTCTACAACTGCATGAAAAACAAAGAAGTGCAGCCCATCCACAGACCAGCTGGGCCCAGACTCGCCTCCTACAACAACTCACTGCATTTTAGAAGCAGGTCCAGACAAACAAAAACCTTTCTGCTTTAAAGGGAAGCCTCCTAAGAAACCTTCCTGCAAGCTCAGAGACAAACCCTGAAACATTCACATCACTTTGCTTTCAATCATGAAAACAGAGTAAAACAGAAAAATCCATGCCATACCTGCTCCAAAGGCAAAGAAGAAGCTCTTGTCTCTGTTCTCCCTTAAAAGTGACATCACTCTTTTCCCCATCCTCTCATTCCTCTTGTAGATGAGCTCCTGTCTGAAGTAGCTGTCTATCTCCTGGGCCGTCACCTGCTCGTGAGGCGGGAGTGTGGTGTTGATGAAGTTAGGGACCTGAAATGGAGACAGAACCTATAGCTCAGGTGGCACTTGTTAAGCAATCCCCCAAACACTGCCTGTTTTAATCCAGCCTTATGTAAACCACCTGAGCATTGTTATAATTAAACCAAACCCAAACCGAAAACCAACCAACCAAAAAAAAAAAAAAAAAAAAAAAAACAAAAAAAACCAAACCAAAACCAAAAACAAAAAAAAAAAAAAAAAAAAAAAAAACCAAAACCAAACAAACCCCCCCAAAATCACTAGAAGATCAGAACATGGGAGGCTGTTAGGAACTCCAGTGGAAAAAAAAAGAAAAAAGTCAATGAATATACTTTTCTTTTCCCCAAAGTGAAACTAGTATTTTACTAAATGAAACTTTAGTTCATTCTGACTTTTCTCTATTCCTTTAGCAAAATCTAGTTTCAGGTGTTACACCTGGGTGAGTTACTGGGACCTTTATTCTCTGCTTATTCCAAACAGTTCACTGGCTATTTAATACCAAAGTCCTATGATCTGTTGTCAGCCAAGGTCATCATGAACTTGAGTAAAGACTGTAAGATTTAGCCTGTATATGTGCCTTTTTAATAACTTAACAGGTTTAAAAGCAGGAGAGGAAAGCCAATCCAGACACAGGAAGAAGTACACAGGGTAAACCCACTCATCCTTCTTGCAGCTTTGGATGGTTTTAGATCTCACCAGAGAAGACAGTGTATTGTACATGAATCCCTGGAATGTTCTTGGTATTTCTGAGGAAGAGATTTTCACAAGAACTGCTCCTTCAGCCCCTGCTTTTGCCAGAGGAGATGTTCATAGATAGAGAAAGCTGAAAGCCTAAGGACCAGAGTCAGATCCAGAAATGAGCCAAGATCCAAGCTATAATGGACACACAAGCCAAAAGCCTCTGATTATGAGGATAACAACTTGTTTTGACGTGGTGAAGGTCCAAGGTCCACACGTGCCCTGCAGTGAGAAGTGCTGTCAGTTGGCAGTGTTTGATGACTGCTAACAGGACCGAGGCACATTCTGTGGGTTTTCTGGGCCTCACCACTGGAAAGCAGCTTAAGCTGCAAAACCCAGATTCAAATTTCTGAGTCCCCAGGTACATGTAAAGCTGCCAGGATTTCCAGTGTTAATCTAAGTCAGTGGTAATGACATTGCAAGCACAGCCCATGAGGGGAACATCCCTCACTTGCTGTGCTGAAATGCTTGATGCAGTGACTCTGTTGCTTGGCTTAATTCTTCCTCTGGTTTTCTACTATACCAAATTACTGTACTCTTTTTCTAAAACTTGCTTTCAGTCTATGTTTTACAGGCCACTTCTTACCCTCCCACTTGGCCACATGGTTTTAACACAACAATTTTTGTCTTTTCTCACCCTCTTCACTCATACTGCCTCTCCATAAGTTTTCAGCAAGTCTTAAGTAAAGAACTGATTTCCATCTTTCCAGTGACTCTCCTTAAAGCTCTTTCATTGCAGCCCCATTTGCATCACTCCTAACGTGTGTGTGGGACCAAGCAGCAGAGATTTCTCACCATGCATTATGCAGGACAAGTCTACACCTCGCTCTGCATTCCCACCAAAGGCTGTACACAGGTGAGTGACACAGAAATGGGAACTGTATCTCCTGATCCAGAGGATCCAAGTGGATGGAGCTAACACTACTGATGATAGTCTACTGGGTCTCAAAGACCAGCTGGACCTTTGATTTTACAATGACCTCTCAACCCGCTTTGCCAAATCACTGTGATCCTCACAGCATGTATTTCCTTAAGGGTTCAGCTGCAACACCCAGAACGATTTCTTCCTCTGGGCTTTCCAGCATGGCTTTGGATCAACAGTACATCTTGGGAACTCCTCAGAGCATGTGAGTACTTTGCACTTTGTTCTCAGTTTAGCCCTTTCCCAGCACTCAACAAATAATAAGTCGCAGTAAGCCAGACCTATTGGAGACACCAGCTTCCTGGAAGGATGCTGCCTCCATGTCTGGCAAGAACATATGTTTGTCTCAAAGGGATGCAGAAGCAGCCTGACAGTGTGGAAAAGGTAAAATGCTGCTGGCTACAGCAGCACAGGATGCAGTGGCTTCCATTCCTGGTGAAAAGCAGGGAGAGATTTATATTGTAGGAATAAAGTCTGAGGAATGAGTACCTATTTTACACTTGCAACAACCTTTGTAACAAAAAGCTGTAAATCTGGAGGTCCATGCAGGTATCACAAGACTTTGTATCTCCTCTATACTGAGGGTTTGTGCTTAAGGGATTGTCGTAGCTCAGGGAGGAGTCAGGGAAGCCTTTCAATACTGAAATGGAAGGGACCAAGCATCTTTGTGCATCCCACTCCAACCAGAGAAAAGCTCTGATGCTGGAGACTTAGATAAACCAAGAACAGAAGTTGCATTTAGACCTTGACCACGAAAGTCTTTGCCAAGAAAGGAAGTATCTTTCATCACCTTGTACAACTCCATGACTTGCAATCCTACATCCACATTCAAACTATAGTTTTTTCCTCCCCTTTATCTGACCTAAAATACAGTACACAAAACAGAGCCATTTACTGGCCTTTTTTCCCCCTTCCTTTTTCTCCTTCTCTTCTGTGGGAAACAGTTTGCCAATGGCAGAGAGATAAACTTAACACCAAAGACTGTGTTTTGTCAATGTTTCTTGTGCTAGTTCAAGGAACAAGACAAAGGCACCACCTGGAGAGGCACATCACCAGCCACAGGTCCTGTATTTCTAATTTCTGGTGCACTCCTGTATTTCTAATGCCTGGCCAAAATAAAATATGCAGGTATGTTTCCACGTGTGTGTGGCAGGAGACAGAAGACAAATGACTGCAGTAAGTATGCCCATACACAGCAGTGCAGATACACTCTGAGCTATGACACCTGCCCCATTAATCACCCCTGCTCCGTCCTCTATCACAGATCCTTTCCACAGTCGGTGACACACACCATGCCTGGATTCAAGGAGGCAGCTGCTCCTGTTGATTTAAGAAACCCTTTGGATTCTTGACCACCAGACGGGGATCAGGAAGTCAAGAAACAGTCACACGCCATTAGGAAACTATTAACTAGAGCCAGAATTTAAGAGGTTTGTTTCTTTGTGTTTTGGTTTTTGTTTGGTTGAGGTTTTTTTTCTGAAAAAAAAAATAAAATCTTGTTTTAAAAAGATGCTAAAAGTGCACCAAAAGGATGCACCTTCCCTCTTCCACGTCTGTTTTGTTCCCGTTCAGTGAAAAAATTAATTTTAACATTTTAATTATATATATTTGTTGCTTTTGAACTGAGAGGGAATGGGTGAGACATTTGCTGTGCCATTAGGTGAGGGAGTGACTTCCTAATAATAGCTGAATACTGCTACCACTATTTAAATGTATAGTGGGGTGGATGACGTGACTGGGCAAAAATCCTCACTTCTAATTTTGCTGTTCATCTAGAAGAGTAACAGCTGGATCAGCAGAAAGACACATCACCTGGGGTGTGCTCACTTTGTAGTGGGTACCTGTGACAAGAGAGAAATAGATTCTTTATGGCCAGTCTCTGCAAGCCATGAAGCTTTCTGAGAATCCAACCAACTCATAGATGCATATATTTCTCATGGAAAGTCAATAATGTATTTCATTGAGGTGTTCAAACTATGGAATGTTTTGTTTTACTGAATAAGGTATCACTCCTTTTTTTCCATTCCTATTTTCTTTGGGTTGAGACTCTCCAATGGACAGAACAGTAGACTCCAAGCTCAGTAATTTTCTACACCCTGCATTTCTTTGTTAAAATTTTGAGGTTAAAGAAAGGTAAACTCAGAATAAAAAAGAAGTCCCAGCCTTGCAAAAAACTGTTCCACTCCCCACTGCCTGTATAATTTTGCTTGAGTCAGTATCCCTAATGGAATATATGTGTGGGTAGAGCCCTGCACACACGTCCCAGCTCACAGTGCTGTGGGATGTGGGCCATAATTCTTCACCTTTGAAGTCAGTGGGAGCTTTAGGAAGAAAAAAGGGGAAGGATTGTGGAGTGGTTATGACACTACCCTGAAAAAATGGTTCTGCTCCCATGGGTGATACAAATCTCTTGTATGATCACAGGCATGTCATTTGGGTTTAAACCTTCAAAGGAAACTTGGCACTTAACCTCCACTAAGTATCCTTGAAGAATTTGGCTTTATTCCTCCTGTCTCTCAAAAGTCCATCTGTAAAATGGGGACAGCAAGACTTTCTACCTTGATGTTACTTTCTAGGCACTGGCTGACTCTAGCTGTGGAAGGGCCCAAAGGAAGATGCAAAGTACAAGACGATGCTCAGTGGTAACCTCTCTTCCCATAAATTCCCACAGAGCCTGGGATTCTGCTGCATTCATTAGCATAAGAGCTAACAACATACTTTAGCTTAGAAAAATGCATCAGCCGTAACTCAAGGTCTACACTACGCTGTCAGCTTTGTCTGCGGAGACAGAGAGAAAAAAAATCAAAAAAAAAAAAGAAGAGAAAAGCAAAATATATTGGTGTAGAGTCTTTTATCACTCTTAGGGCTTACTGCCAAAGTTCAGCTGAAAATTCATGGACGTGGGGCTACTTTTAAGTACATTTTATTATTTACTATTTTTTTAATGTTTGGACAAATATTCTGGACAGAGACACGATGCCAGAGTTGTGAATATCTATCTACAAATAATTTTTTTTGACACATATAAGCACCATCAACTTTGATTAACTTTTTTTTTTTCCCTCCTTTGGATTTATTTGCTAGAGTGGAACTGCTCTAGTCCTAGTCCAGTATCAAATCACTATCAGATGTGGAGTAATAGTGTTATCATTCCTACTCCTCTACACTGCATTTCCCAATCCTCTGATAGCCTTTCATAGCCTCGTTCTGTGCATTTCTGGAATGCGCATTCAAACTGTCACTTTATGTCAATGAAAAACCAATACTGTCAACACTGGAATAGAGGGCTGGATGCCCTTCCTTGCCTGTGTGCAAGCAGAGGTGCTCTTCAACCATAATTCGACCTGCAGATGGAGAAGAGGAAGCTCAGACAGGGAAATGGGAAGCCAACCCCTGCCATGGAAAATATAGTGATCCTAAAACCTTTCTAGCTACTATCTTCCTACATCTTGGTCAACCCTGTTGGCTTCTGAGACTCCTCTCCTCCATGGTCTCCCAATTAGCAGATGACTCAAGGTCTTCCAGCCTCCCCTCCTATGAAATATCCAAACTCCAGATGCTGCAAGTACAGCACCATCACTAACAGTTGCAGGAGAATATTTGAATAATAAAGACACTTTATTTCTTTATTTCTCCTTCTGTTCCCATAGCGTTCACAGGCTAAACAGAGAAAGTAGGAGGAGGCACACCCAGAGTCAAAACGGACATCTATGTCAAGGCAGAAGGCTGGCCATCAGCTTCCAGAGTTCCAGCCCAGAACCTCCATACAAACCCCATTCCTCTTTCCCTGTCAGGAAGGCTCCGCCTCCACACCAGTAATCCCTATCTCCAGCTGTAAGCAGGGAGTTGTTCCCAGATCACGACAACTACATTAATTTTTTTTAAACATGATAAAGATTGGGTTCTCTTTATTAGTCCTTTGGTTTATGAGCTTTATGTGGGCAGAGGCCAGAAGACAAGTAAGGGGTCGTGCTTTGAAGGATTTTCACTGCATCATTCAGGTCAGGAATTTTTATCCAGTTGACAGCATGGTGCAAGATAAGGATCTCAGGAGCTGACAGTGCAGCTCATGGGGGCTGCCAGGGAGCCAAAGCAGCATCCCAAAATCTGTTGGCTCCTCCAGTCCTAAATTCACACCGGCCCTTCTTGGGTCAGAGGCTGACATCTGAGCTCGAGTTATCATTCCTTTATGAAGGGAGGATACTCTCCTGTTAACCAGCCTTGACAAGGCATTGTGGTTTTAACTGCAGTGCTGCAAAATATACTGCTCCGGACTTGGAAGACACCTGTTTTGCTCTGATTTATGGACCCTTCTGGCATCTGGGAGAGCAATATCCACTTACTGCAGCCTCTGATATGTAGGATTCAAACAGTGCAAACTGAACAGGCTGTGAGAGCAAGCATCTCCACAAGGCTGCGGCAGAAATGAATAATTCTGCCAACTCAACTGGTTCTTCTCCAGCATTTTTGAGTTTCCATCATGATGGAGACCAGCAATGGTCAAGGAGGGGGTATTTGGATTAACGGATTTAGCCCAAAGCTTCCAGCTTGTTATGGAAATGGGAAACCAGGAAGGACCAGCATCAAGTTTGAACACGTGATTAACCCACTATTGCTTTCTTTTAGGCACCCAAACTTAAAGTAATATACTAGAAGCCTGACTGGACTGTAAAAGGAGTCTTTCATCTTCAGAGTAAACTCAGTTCCATCACTCCTTTCCCAGGGCTGGAGGGGAATAAAAGACAAAAGTACTTTTAGCTTGAAGGGAAGTGAGGAAAGAAAGAAAGTCCAAGAGCACCAGAAAAGCCAGAGTAAGAGCAAGCACATTTCCTGGGACCAGCTTTGGAGAGCCATTCCTGGCTGTGAGCTAATCCCTGCCCACCCACATCACTGCTCAGGTGATGCATACATCTCAGATACATCGCAGCTCATGGCAGTGAGCCTTCTGTAACTGGCCTCTTATTTAAAGCTAATGGGGTACCCCCTTTAGTATAGCATGGCAAACTGAGTGTGAAAACAGAGGTCTTTGAGTTTCAAATTGGCTAGCTCAGATCTATGAGCCACTGGAACATTTACTTTGTAAATAGAGAAAAAATGCAAGTACAAGAAGACAGGAGGGGAAAAGCAGGTTCAATGCCCGTGAAGTCTTATGGATAGTGCATGATACTTTGACAAACCAGCTCTGCAGGTGACACAAACAGCTGTAGGAGTTGTTGCTGGCCTGAGTGTAAATTTGCCTGCAGGCAGGGTGGGCTGCAGCCCTTGGACACTCCTGTACCCACAGCTTCAGCCCCCACTGCACCTGTGTGGAGACCCTCCCTGGGAGCACCAAACCCATCCTGCCACTGCCAGGTGGCACCTGGCCAAACAACAGCTGTGTGTCCTGCCTAGTTTGATCTTCACAGTCCATTTGGGCCAAAGGAAAACAAGTTTTTAAAAAATATAAAAAAGATAGAAAGGCCACAGGGATGTGCTCTGCATCTCACATACAGTTTTGGGGGGGGATAATACTTCTATCCCTGTTAAAAGAGACTTTCAACAAATTCCTGAGAATTCATGACCTCCATGTATGTTTTCTATTTGTTTTTCCACACCAGTTAAATAGTTGTTTTCCAACCACTTAGGAAAAAAAAAAAAAAAAAAACAGGAAAAGGGGCAAGCAACACCAACCCCTCCTACAAGGCCTCCCTCTCCACCCCAATCCTGTCCCTGCTCCCCTTGGTCATGATGCCAAAATATGCAGCCGGCCTCTCTATCTGAATGAATGTTTTGATTAAAGAAGTCTTAACAAAACACAGTCAGAACAATGATCCCAGCCTCCTTTCTGCAAGCCTCACCAACTATGCAGTGTATATTTAGGACCAGATTACATGGACCTGTTCATTAATTGAGTAAGGATGACAAGCCTGTAGTGCCCGTGAAAAAAGGCTTGGGTTTTGGAGGGGAGGGTAAATCTTAACTACCTAATGATACTCCTGATGCATTTAAAACCCCTTCAATGTTGGGATTTTTTTGAGGCCAGCTTTCACGAGCTTGCAAACATATGGAAAAGTTCAAGTTTTTCTATTTCCCTTCCAAATGCTTTGTTTCCTTTGACAAAGAGTATTTTTTTTCTGTTCTGACACTAAAACCATCACCTATTATATTGCCATGACACCCAAGTAAAGATACTGATCAAAGGGCAAAGCAGGGCAATAAAGTGAAAAAAAAAATAGGGCCAGAAGGTTTGGGTTTGGGCTGGTTTATTAAAGAATTGCAATTCTTTTTCCAAAGGTATTTTTCATTTTGTCTTCTGTTACATGGTGGGAGAACAGCTGGTCAGTAGCGGGTGCAAACTCAACTTTGGTCTTCTTGACTATATATCATTGAGGGCTCTGCAATGAGTTTCTTCCCATCCCTGTTTAGGAAGATTCTAGGAAAAGCCTGAATGTGTATGTGAAGTTTGCAATACTAGTTTCACCCAAGGCAAGTCTGATCCAAAATACATGATTTGCAAAATACCACATAACTTAGCAAGGAGCAAAAATCCGCTTAGTAACACAACAGCAGCTGGTCTGGACATGAGACCTCCAGAGCTAACACCACAAGGCAGTGCGGTGCAGAGATGGCCCTCCCTCCTGTTTGGTCCCAGAAAAACTCCAGGCTACTCCCTATCCAACTAGCCTAAGTTATTCTGGCATCTGGAACAAATTGGATGATGACTTTTGAAGTAATGTTTTTTTAAGGTAGGGCTGTTTGAGAGGTCTAGTACATAAGATGGAGAACAGCTCCAAGAAAGCATTTTAGAAATGGAACAATGACCAGTAAGGAGAAAAATAAGGAATAATTCAGATAAAGTAAGTGAAGACAAATTAAGTTGTGCTTAAGACTGAATTCTTTGCATCTAAGCTGCTGGAACTCAATAAGTCTTGACTTTGGTTTTATCAGCCATCAGCCCTCTCAAAAGGCAGAAGATCCCCACGTGAAGTCAAGAGAGCACAACCAGATTACACTGGAGATACATGAACTACAGTATTCACTACTCAGTAATGCACAGTAATAGTGCCAGTCCAAGAAATGTGTCAAGGAGCACCCAAGAACACAGTCTACTGCTAACCCTGACAAGTCAGCCAGGACAATCAAAGTGCCGCCTCATCACACATTCATCCCCTCCCTGTCATAATGAGGAGCAACTTCATTTTTTATATAAAACACAAAGAAAGAAAAAGCATTTTGTACATTCAATCCACAAGACACTTTAAAAACTAAGAAGTCTTTTTCATTTCTCTTGAACAAGTCTTTCCAAGAAACACTTCATAAACTAGGTTTTTAAAAAGAAGGGAAAGGAAATGCCTTACAGCAAACATACAGCATTGCACAGAAAGCAGCATGCTACTACCCTGAATTCCAAATGGTTTTACCAATCACTCTTCCATACTCATTTATAGTTTATTCCCTTACTAATACATATAGGTAGTCAACAATGCTTAAATGTTTTTAATGTAAATCAGCCCTTTTCTGGAGGTGAATATGTTCCTTTTCTAATAATGCAGCAGTCTGAAAGAAAAATCTTTGCCTTCAAATGTCTTGTTCCAATTTGTCTCTGACTCTCTCTCCTCTCCCATCACTTTTTTCATGGAGACTGGAAGGAGGAAGGGAAAAAATTCCAAGGTAAGGTAACTCCAAATGCAAACATGTAATGAAAATTTTCAGGCAAGAACCTATTTTCAAAACCTGTAGCATGAAAACTATCTGGGCATGTTCCAGATTATTAATAAAAAAATAATTTTTTCAATGTTTTCCCCAGCACTGACATCAACAAGTAGACTTAACTCTCAGTCTGGATCTGTAACCAATTTTCTGAAACACATAAGCCAAAATAAAATATTGCTCCAATCTGGAATCTTGTTCTGACATAATATGAAAATTAGACTCTGAAAATTTTGGCTGCACTTTTGTTTTTTCACTTCCACATGCTCACAGTATACCAGGACATGAAGCTGTAACTGAGGTGCAAGCGGAAAGAAAAGTATGATCCCACCAGAGCAGACCAGGAGCTGTTCTGAACTCTGGGAAAGCAACACCTCTGCAGCAGCATCCTGAGCTGGGGGTGGGACACAGGCCCTGCTCACTGTCAGGGCACAAGGAGCCCCAAGCACACGTGTCACCAAACACCCAGCCAGCATCAGGACCGCCAGTGATGCAACAAACACTCCTGGGAGCGTGACTGACCTTTCCCCTGGACCCAGAATGGCAAACTCTTGGGACTGGCTGTCTCAATGCCCAGGACAAGCTCACACTTTGCCTCTCTGGAAAGCTCCTAATCATTTTCCCTGGAAGAACGAGAGGCTGTGCCAGTTCGCCTGCACTTTGTTACGGCTGGAAACGATAAGATGCTTCCAACACGCTGCGTTACGATAGCTGTGCCTTCAGTTTATGGATTTATCTTCCTTTGCCCGAGATAAAACCCCATTCCTTGGACAAATTAGGGCTGCTTGTCATTCAACACTATACCTAATGGTCTCAGCTGTGTGTTTCTGCAGTTACTGAAGCTGGAGCATTCCGCAGATAGTTTTCATTGATTTGAGAAGCAAGCCAGAAATCCACTCGTATTTTATCCAAAATGACAACAGGGAAAGTTAATGATGTAATTAGAATTATCAGGACCTCTAAATCTTAAAGGGCATGCTTAAATGCAGGATGATAACAGTTCTGAAGGGGTACATAACACAGCCTGGCAATTTATAAACAGCAAGTACCTTGCAAAGTGAGGCACTAAACATTTTCTTCTTTAGTTTAGGGAGACTGATACTGACAAGGGATTAGTGTATCAATCTCTAACGTCATGTTATCAAGATCATCATATGCTTTTCAGAAGGCAACACCCACTACCTAAATATTGTGCATCCACGCAGACCTATGGCATTTTGAACTGCAGAGGCAACTCAAGATAGAGGTGACATAATTCTAGTAAAGTTTAGAAAAAGTTTGCTTGTTTTTGATGGCCACAGCTTGAAGAATGGGGCACAGCAATCCTTGGACACCTGAAAGGTCTTGAGCCCTGCCTACAGGCTTTGGTGAACACCAAGCAATTTCATGGCACATCTTGCTTTGCTGTGTAGGATGAAGCCAAGACCTCACATCTCCTGGCAATGAGAAGATTTTTGGGCTGAGGTGAGCACAAGGCCTGTAAACTGGGTTAATCACTGGCCTGAATTGATTTATTCATTTTGATATCCAAAGATGGCTGGGCCCACTGGAATGGATACTGGTGGATACTGAAAGGCTGCTGAAGGCAGGAAAATATTCTCCATTGCTTTAGTGGGCTCTCAATACAGTCTAACACAAACCATTAGGGTCTCTAGATGAGAGATGCTTTAGAAGTGTCAGGTATGACACTGGACTGTGCTGTTAATCCTAGAAGGGCCAGACAAATAACAAGTATGAAACCTGGACAGTTGAGGCAGTAGGAACTAGCTTGAAGAAAACTGTCTGTAAAGTTATCAGCATACCTGCAGGTCTCTGACACCTCAGATCAGCAGTGAGAGAGAAGAAACCATTTCTCCTGGCACAGGAGCCTCTCCTCAGATGAGGAGAATGGCTGAGAACAGAAGACAAGAAACAACAGCCATAAACCGCAGGAATAGTTTTTGGGATAGGTTGAAGGAGAAAAATCTCAGCCTTGGATTTTTCAATTTTCCTCTTAATAAAGTGTGCATAGGAATACAAGAGAACTAAACACCAGGTAATTCCATGCTAGCAAAGATGAATCTGCTTTACAGAACTGTCCTTAAAAATTGAACTGCTCAAAACCAGCCACAGGAAGTAAGTGGTGCAAGATATCCTTAAAACCAAAATGCAAATGTTTATCTTTGAATAAGCCTTTTACATCAGATCTAAATTGTTCTGTACTCTACTTTTTCTTTACCAAGGCTTTGGGTCATTAAGCAATTTTTCAGCTGTCTCAGGTAAGAAAAAGTATCATGTGGAGACAGCTAATTTTCTAGCTTTGCACAAATAGATTTTTTGTATTTTAATGCTTCTGGACATACTGACCTCAATTCCCTTGTGAGAGCATCAGAAGTTAAAGCTACTGATCTAATCCAACACACTTCTGCTCCTAGGGAAGTTTTTTCAAAAGCAGAGGAAGAAACTTTTCTGAGGGGACAAAAGTCTGG
Source organism: Formicarius rufipectus (assembly GCA_013399695.1). Classification (NCBI taxonomy): domain Eukaryota; kingdom Metazoa; phylum Chordata; class Aves; order Passeriformes; family Formicariidae; genus Formicarius; species Formicarius rufipectus. Next base: position 713,043 of record VXAU01002754.1, read on the forward strand.
AGGAAGAGAAAAATATGGAGAAAGAGAAAATATGCCTCTCCTATCTTTAGCTTAGAATACTTTCTTCTCAGTATCATTTTGACTCTCTGCCCAGAAACTCCAACATAAGTATCTGGATTGCAAAAGTCATGAAAGAATCAAGCATTTGAGGCAGGCCATAGAAAAGAGAGATATGTCTCCTACTCCACTTCTGGGTCATAGTCTAACTCAGTAAGCTCAGCCCCTTAAAGTTTTACTAAGTTTAAATAAGGATTTATACATTTGGAAAAATGGTGCTTGGAAAAAAAAATTAAAAAAGGAGAGAGGAGAAGGAATGAGGAATGTAATATAACCACAGGAAAGCAGAGGTGTTTCCTTTTCACTGTTCTTTATTAAAAGAAAAATTTAAAAACCCCACTGAAACCAAGAAGGATTTGTTTAGTCCTCCACTATCATCAGTGCTGCTGGCTCTGGGAAAAGAAAGATTCAGGGATATGGAGCCCTGCTCATACCCCTTCATTTTGGGCACTGTACCCTGGCTAAGCCAGACTTCTCAACCTCAAGGTAATCAGCATCTCAGACTTCCAAAGAGCTGGGGCAGCAGCTGGATATCATGGAAGGATGGACACATCTTCTAAAAACACCATGGAACTCTTGTCTCACAAGATTGGCAGGGGTATCTGCCCTGACCTTTAAGTGATGATACATCTCACTTGGCATATTTATAGTTTTTCTGCATTTGTAGGACAGTTGTTTATTGCCACCTGATGAGACCTGCAATAGACTCAGCACATGATGAATTCCTCTCCCACATTTAATGTCTCCAGAAGAAGATCCCATGGGGAATGCTTCATGAGGAATATTTAAGCCAGGCTAATCTAATTTAGCAACCAAATGGCAAAAACTCCATAGCAGACAGAGTCTTTCATCGTTGCAACAAACCACACAGAACAAACTTTGGAATTACCCCAACTAGCAAAACTTGACCTGAATAGAGAGTGTATTTTAGGTTTCAGTTTTCTATTTTGTTCTGCTTGCAGTTAAAATAAATGGCATAAAGCTGGTTTATGAAAACACTACTAAACACAAAACCCCTGTACCCGACAGTACTGCATAACATTTAGGGTTCTGTAGGGATCAGTATACATAGAGGGATTTTAATTTTCCATGGCCTCAAAGTGTTATAATCTCCATCAGCTGAGAACACTCTGCGATCATGACTAACACCATTGCTTGAACTCTCACTGGTTGTTGGCTTCCTTCCTCTGTCTTGACACTGTTTTGAAACTTACACTTGATACAATAATTTGGAGGGATAAGCAAGCTGTTCAAGTCGAACCCACAAGTCTGTTACAGGACAATGTGCCAATAAATCACCGATGTCTGTGAGTTCATGCGACGAGTGTGAGTGGCCACAAGTCACCTCAGGAACAAAGGTGAATCACTGGAGAAATTACACTAGTAGGGACTAAAGGACAACACAGAACATTCCCACACTAGGACTATCTTCATGGGTTTCCCTAACAGTACTCCTTTCATTGCATCCACAGCAGATAAAACACCACATCTTGCTTGTTTATTCTGAGTTTATAATTTGTGCTGTGCCTCAACAGTGCAGGAATAGTTACAACCACTGACTCCTCTGGAATTCTGCAAAGTTACGAGCCTCTCTAACTTTTTCAACTCACATCCCCAACCTTTAGAGATGTATTCCTACCCAAGTTGCTTTCTCCCCTTTTTTTTCATTGCAAAGCTGACCAGAATGAAGAGCTCTGGCAGCTTTGGTACCACACACACTTCTGTTCCAGTACTGCCACATTAACCATCCCAGTATGTCTCGTTTAGTCACACTAAAACAGTGCTTCTTTTACTAGGCCTGAATTAACTGGGACAGCAAAGGGGTTTTATCCCATTCTTACCATCAACCACACTTCCTGTTATTTGAAAATGATAACCAGATGGGGGAAAAGAGGAATCATGCCTTTAGTTCTGAATTTAAGGAACACTGATAGACCAAGGCGATGTCTTCCTGATCCTGTAGAGGGGCAGACTAGTTCTGTGATGGGTAACATGGAAGGGCAGCTCCAGCTGGGTGTTTGCATTCCTACCTGGGCATTCTCAGAAGGGCATACCAAACCTCTGGGAAAACACCTCTGCTGTGGAGTGCTGGGGAGGCTCTGAGGCCCTCCTCGCTTTTCCAGATGTTCCACTGAGAAAAAAAGTGACCCACAGAGCCCTGTGCAACTCAAGATAGTGATGGCAAGATAAGATGTCTCAGAGACTTCTATCCCAACCAAAAGACTGAGCTTATCCCCTCTCAGTTCTCTCTTGAAGTCACATAATTATCCTCCATTTCCATTTGCTAATGGTAAACTGCTGTCATAATTTAAGAGACTTTAGTTGGCAAAACATATATAATACTGTGGCTGCCAAAGTTTACACAGGTTTGCCCCAAATAAATCACTGCACCTGAGACAGACCTGAGAATATTTATCAAAAAAAGAAGACATAGGATATGACATCTAAACACCAGGTTTTCGCAGAATTAACAGGAAAGGAGAAAGAAGAATCTATGTATTACATGAGAATCTTGGAGTTTGCCATTAAGTATCAAACTAGTCTTGCAAGCAGATTTCTGCTCCATTGATAGTTTTTAATAGCTCTGCATAACTAAGATAAACGGAGACTGAAGGGATGCCTAAGACCCATACAAAATGACTGAATTATGGCATGTTTCAGAAGTTATTTACTTTATAGAGTATTTACATAATGTCCACTTCCTCTTCATATATAAGCTCAAATATTACAAGGATTTCCATTCCCCGCCTAATGAGGGGACGACATTCAACAGCCCCCAAACGTCCATAATTAACCTTTTTTCAGGCACATTCCTAGGAAAGTTTTCCAGGCAGTCCATTCCTTGTTCCAAGTAGCAAGCAACAGAACAAGAGAAGACAGCCTCAAGTTGCACTAGGGAAGGTTGAGACTGGATAGCAGGAAGAATTTACTCACCAAAAGGGTTGTCAAGCACTGGAACAGGCTGCCCAGGGGTGTGTTGGAGTCATCATCCCTGGAGGTATTTATAAGACATGCAGATGTGGCACTTGGGCACATGGTTTAGTGGTGGGATTGGCAGTGCTGGGTTAATGGTTGGACTCGATGATCTTGGCGGTATCTTTGAACAGAACCATTCTATGGTTGCCCAGAACCCAAGAAAAACCAAGGGAATTCCACTCTCACCAGACAAATGAGGCATGTGTGGAAGGAAACACGGCATCAAAAGCAAGAGGGAGGACAGAGAGTATAAAGTGGTGGCTGGGGTATTGCTATTAAAGCAGCTGATTTGTTCTCAGTTTCCTGACCCATCTGGAACAATTTTGCTCACCTGAGAAGTGTCATGGTTGAATATCACAGCATTCAGGTCTCCACAGTTGTAATGCTTGATGAGATCTTCAGTGGTATATGGGGCCTGCAAACTACCAGCTCGAAGGCTTTCATGTTGGAGCAGAGTTTGGTTTAGAGCAAACAGCACCTGCAGAAATGCAGACAGAAGAAGAGACAATAAGTTAAAGAGAGCAGGAATCAAAACAGCAAAGCCTAAAGGACCAAACTTTGGCAAACCCTCCTGCACCCAAGGTCTATTCATGTGAGCCATCCTGGCCCACAGTAACAAGGGCTGGTGTTTAGGCATTCCCAAAAGGAAAAGCATTCAGATGCAAGGCCCCATAAAAGCAAAAGACCATACTACAGACCCCTTGATATTCCCCATGGAGTATAAATTCACAACAAATACACAACTCAGAGGTCACAGTCTGGGAATTCCTAGGCTCTCTGTGCTGCTTAATTGGCTACATGACAGACATTGGAATGAAAATGCCCCTAAATGAGGACATTCTATTGCCTCTGACTGCTTCCTGTCCCCTAGCTTAAATCCAAAGCCCAAACTCAGTTGAAAGGCTTTTGTAAAAATCAAAATTTTCTGAACTTCTGAAGTCACGGGTGTTGTTTTGGGACTTGGTGCATGTTTCACTAGCAGAAACTTCAGGAAATTCATTAGTCTCGCCTCTCCTTTTGTCTTTCCCCCTTCACCCACCCATTTGCAAAGTCAAGAGAGACAGATTTGTAACACTGCCTCAGCAGTGTCCCCGTTCCAAATTTGAAAATAACAAAAAAGCAAAAGCATTCTTCACTGTGTAAGTTTGGGTAACCAAAAAACTAAATGTCCTTAAAGATTAGCTATTTTTTCCCCTTTCATTAACAAAAGAAAACCCAAAAATCAAACACTGAAAAAAACCACCAAAAAAACCCACAAACAAACCAACTCTACTAAATTTCACATGAATTACCACAAACCTTTTAAGTTTTGCTACAGGCTGTGAGAATCATTTATACCAGTTACTGAACCACCAAGTCTGGGCTTTTCATATTCACCTTTCCAAGAACCTTCCGAAGAAACTTGATAAGAAATACATGAATAAACCAGAGGAACATCAGTTAGGACAAGTTTGTCACAAACTATATAAATAAACAAACACACTTCTCCTAAAATCAAGTGACACATGGTGACAGTAAATTCAGAGTTCTGAAAAATGACACTGATGTGTTATTTTTCATGAAAAGACACCTGCATCCCTCAGTCTCACATTCTACCACTTTTTCAGCTTTTCTCACTTGAAACAGCAATGTGAAGCAAGAGCAAGGTCTAAAAGACTTAACTGAGTTAGTAAAGGTACTTTGCTCTGTTAGAAAATTCCTAGATGCTTGTTCTGCCTGGTACCTGATGGATGACTTGTCCTGTTCTATTTACTGAACCAAAACCTTAGAAGACTGCTAGGACCTAGTGGTCATAAGTCAGGGTAACATGGACATTTAAATAAGGTAGGAAGGCCTTGAGCCAAGGAGTTTTGCAAGCTTGACTAGCTAGGACACTTAACAAAGAAAAGTGGAGAGGTCACGGTGAGAAAGAGGAGAAAATGACCGCTGAAAAGAGGCCGAAGGCTGCAAAGACCACCTAAAAAATGTGCCAAGAGAAGAACCTGGAAGGCTCTGCCCCAAACTCCACCTGAACCCCACCTTCTAGGAGTATGATAATTAGCTATCATAACTCCATGAATATGTATGTTAAGATATTGTAATCTTGAATGTCAGCTGGATAAATTATGTGGTTTCTTGCTGAAACTTGAAGCGAGTTTGTGCAGTGGAACTGTCTCGCTCCCCAACCTTGCAATAAATACCTTTGCTGCTTGAAGATGAAATTGTCTCTAGGCAGTCCATCTATTTCATGCTTTTTGGCATCAGTGTCCCATTCTTCCCAAAGAATAACCATCATCCCAATATTTGGGTGAAGTATCTCATGCTGAGCTCCAGCTGGCCCAGCAAGGCTGCAGTCTGTGACACATATTCTTATTTATCTTCTTAAATTTTAGCAACTGAACCCACTTCAAGGAGTGAACCCCGGAGGAGTTTAAAATTAACAGAGTACACATTCATTTGCAGGATGAAAGTTCTTACTAGTTTAAAATTAGGATTCCCATTGAAGATTATCTGAAGGTGAAGGAAAGTAATCAACCAATTGGATTGTATATACCTCATGTATATGACAAATAGGGTGGGATATTTTATTATTAATAATAATAATAAAGTACCTTCAGGGCATTAACAGCCTCTTAATACAAAGCTGTTACATGCTAACTAACATACACAAACTGGTTGAGGAAAAGCAAATGTTATGTTTTACTTTACTCTTTATAAAAAATTAAAAAAAGATATAAAAAAAAGATGGTCTTTCAACTGAACCTCTTATACCTCAATTCGGCAATCGGCTCCCCATTAAAATCCAAGCCTAAAAGATTTCCTTGCCCAGATCTGAGGGTCTCTTTAGGCTTTTCTACAAAGAGATCAGCCAGGACCACAGCCTGAAGTTAAGCATCTTCCTAACTTGGTTTTGCTCTAATCTAAAAAATATGCAAAAAATACAGTTTGAAAAATTTCTAACCTTTGAAAGGATCTGAGCTTTCTTCTTTTTCCCCTAAGGGCTACAGCTCGAAGAGGAAATGGTTCATCCCAGGATTTCCTGGGGATTCTAAACATTTTGACTAATAAAAATAAAAGCTTAGAAAAACATTGACAGGAAAAATGAGAGCAGAGGTTTTCCCAAAATGCTTTTAGCAAAATCCTTCTCATTTTTGATTTTTTAAACAATGGACATTGCTGGATTTTTATATATGAAAATATGTATACACATGGGCACACACACATATACAAACCACCAGCAAACCCTGAGGGTAGCACAGTGTGTTTTATGATAAAATATTAAGCTGGCAATAAACAAATCCTTACTTTACTCCCAATGCCTTTTTTTTTTTTTTTTT